>QNGE01000360.1:228590-284034 GCA_008508345.1 Paragonimus westermani | reverse complement strand
ATGATGATGATGATGATGATGATGATGATGTTGTCTGTGATGTTGATGATGAGTCTGCGACGAGGTACCGTCCGCGATAGATATCTCGTCTCGGCATTCTTTGCATGGTTCCTCGTCTGTCTGAGATTCGGCCGCTGTTTGCACGTGTGTTGCCTCTCCATTTTACCCCCGTCTTAACCCAACATCTGGTATATTGGACAGTCACCCCATGATGCTCATGACTCTTAATTCTAGCAGTTTACCTTTTTCCATTTTTTATGCCTGTGTTGATCCGGCTAGGATTGGCGATATTTTTGCCGTTTCTACACTTCCGGCATGTTTGCGGCTCCGAAGGTTAGGCAGAAATCTAAGCCAGAAGTAGGGTGATTAGAAAGGGTAGAGTGGGTTTACAAAACTTGTGTTCCACAAGAATTTTCTGCCCTCTCAGTCCTTGAGGCACAGCCGAGACTAGAAGAAGTGTTGCTAACAGCAGAGAACGCTAAACTGCATAGAAAAATGCTTGAGCTACAGCAGAGATTTTTCATGCCTACGAAATCCCCTGACGGAAAGTTGTTCCAATGTAACCAAACAAGTACGACGGGTTGGAGACATCTCGACCGTGGGCTCAGTTCGGGCAAGAGAGTAACGTTGTTGGGATGCTGGAATAATCACCCATTCCTGTTGTTGATCTACCCAAGTTTGAGGTTGATCCATTTGATGGATCTCCACGGCGCTTTCACGGGTTTCTTAGAACTTCTGGGAATAATGCTGCAAGTAGACTGATTGATGATAGCCCAAAGCTTTCACATTTGATTTAGTATTGCGGAGTAATTTATAGGACACTGTATACATTTACCAGCTGTAGGGCTACTCAGTAATCCATTTGATGGCCCACATCAGATCGTTCACCCTCTAACACGTGAACTGTTTGGTGGTGCTAGGTTGGGTATTTTTGACGCTTAGCCATTCAAATGCGAACGTACAATATCGCACCGACCCAACTAGGTGGATCGGGAGCGTTGGATGGATCGGCTTAGTCGAACGGTTGACCAGAGACCAATAGGAATAATGGACTAATATAGCTGACAACATGTTTTCCATGGGAGTCCACTTTCATCGAATTATGAGCTTTTATCAAGAAAAGAATATCTGTAACAAGTAGTGAGTATGACCAACTAGTTAGGTTGTCTGATTCGAAGTAAATTACTTTTAGCACTTTAGATACAACCAACGTCAAAAGGTCTAGATGCCTTACCGGTTATAGGCTTGAATGATCATCACTCAGGACAAGTGCACATTTTCCATGCACTCTACTATGTACTCCAGATGCACTGACAGGAACTGCCGCTGACATGACCCTAGTAACATAGCGACATTCAACAAAGTATCACCTCCGACAGACATCTCCTCATTTCGTTCGTTTCTAAGTCTTGCGAGTTAATACAGTTCTTTTTTACCGACCACACCTTGCTCACAGACACCCATGAATAAACGCTTGGCAGACGAACAAATCAGGTTTTAGTTACTAGATTGCAAGTAGACTTTTGAGGAAATCAAGTCCATGCTCTGATCAGACGTGTCGTTAATACATCATGACCCGAAGCTGGATATTGTTGTCGCAGCCGATGCGCCAAGCCATGGGATTGGGACAGTGATTTCCCATGTATTTCTCAGTGGACCCCAGAACGTTGTTGTGCATGCACTCCGATTCTCAACTCCAACCGAACTATGGTCAGGTGGGTGAGGAGGCCCTTGCAGTCGTATTCGCCACCGTTCCACAAGACGCTCCCTAATGGTCACATCCCACTGCTCACGTATCGTGCCCCACTTACTACATTTGGCTCGAAACAGGGCATCCTAGTGTGTACAGCGAATCGACTACAACGCTGAACCGTGGCATTGCTGAATTACTTGTCCACAACCTCGTCGAACAACTCGACGCGCTGTCTCGTCTCATCAGATGGCAGTCTCGAGGACATCGCTATCGCGAGCAACCGCTTCTAACCGGCAGTAAACAGCGTCTTTTCCGAAGCCATTCGCGCTCTTCCGGTGACTTACGATGGTTGAGGTGGCGACCGAACGAGACTACACGCTCCAAGAAGTCATTGCGTACCATCGCGCATAGCGGCCTAAATCTGGCCTCCATTGAGAACTGTGGTTGACACAACATCGCAACTCTATGTCAACTTTCGAAGGTTGCATCGTTTTCGGTAATAGCGGGAATTCGTACCCGTACAACTCGACAACTTCATTCCAACTACCCGGGGATCGATCGAATGAAAACTCTTGTATGCAGTTCATCACCGTAGTCAGCGTCAATAATGACAGCGATACCTTGGTGATCCACACCGTTGCTTAACCACCGTACGATCATGAGGGTAAGAGTGGGATCTGGACGAGAAAAAAAAACAAAGGATAGGGAGGGGATTAAGCCGCCAAAAACAGCTGTATTTACCCACATATTGAACATCCAGATGCTCACTGTTTGCTAACAGACAATCAGGCTATGAGTGGAAATGTGGCGCCATCGACAAGACAGCTTCCTTTCGGGTTTGTGCATACTTCACTGACACCGGCGAAACAACGGCGAATTTCACGCCACTGAACTCGATCAGCCGCTGTCTCGGCTACCGTCTCCAGCCATCGACTCTATGAACCGCGAGAGAGGATGAATCCGACCCACAGTGGTTAAATCCTTGGTGAACGAATTCATCTTTCCCCTCCGTAACAATCAACCCTCTGTGTTACACGTTACATCAGTCGGCCCCATCGCCGGCAAAGTTGTCGGTGTGGAAGACATCTAGGTAAAATCCTTGATACGTTGTTTAACCGTCTAAGTTTGTGCAGACTTGAAGATTGAGCAGGGGTACTCACCATGTACCTACTACCAAATGTCCTCTTAATTTCTTCGTCGCTTCCGTCTGTTGGCTGTGAATGACGAAAAATTTGGGAATCCGATGTGTACATATATGAAGTGTACACCAGCTTCAAAATTACCCTGCAAAACTGCTGCAGTCTTGATCAGTTCCAAAAACTCCATAGTCACAAACACTGATTTCACAGGAACACTGATTAGATAAAAATTCCAGGCCATGGTGGACGTCTACAGCAAGTGGCCTGGGGTTATTTTGCTACGCAGCATTGTATCGTAGACGACAATTCATCATCTGCCTCAACTGTCCGGTCGATTTGGATGTCCAGAAATCCTGGTGACGGATAGTAGTATGTAGTGTACGTTCCAACCCTTCGTTGATTTTTGCCGTAAAAGCGAGAAGATGACTTGTAAACACGTTCAAGTAGGCGCTACCAAAAGTCAAAGAGGAAGGGACTGCATCCGATATTCTGGAACCCTTTCTGTTTTACTACCTGGCAACTTCAGACCCTTAATCACCAAACGGAATGTCCCTCGTGAAAGCGATGCTTAGCCGAACAATTCGACTGCCTTTCGACGTCATTCAACGCAATGTGTCACCAACGTTTTCAGGAATGAGAGAGCGGGAGAACTATTCTGAAAGCATCGGGAGGCGAGATCACGGACACTCCAGCACACGGAAACTGTACTGGCCGGACACCGTCGTAACCTCTAAGTAAACTGGATGACGCAGAAACGGCGTCTACTAACTGATAGTTGCCATGTTGGTCTCAAACAGCCAACAAAATAACCGAAGTTAACTAACTGTTCGCACGGGATGCACCCAGATCAGAACCTATCTTGGGATATTGTACTGAACACACTTAATCTTCAGAGTTACCCCGATAGTCTGGTGCCGACAAAGATAACCATATCCCAACCACTTTACCGTCATCCTAGGCCTTTGACAGACCGGACACGAATACGGACTCACCCCTCCCACATCAATCTCAGACTTCAAAAGTCTGTTGGGATTGGCGAATCCCAACTGAAAATTTCAAATCTGAAGTCAGATTTGGGATGCATTATTCAAGAGCTGTAATATTTGCTCACATGCTGTGGACGCCAGCCAACTAATCAGATTGCTGGGAACGCTTCTAGAAGTTGCTGGACATTCCATTATTTGCTCAAGGGTATTTTTAATTTATTGATACCTCACCCTTGCATAGGAAATCCAGCCGGAGTGAATAAATTCAACTTTCACACTTTTTTATATTTTGGATTTCGTAGACTGGGACATTCGAGTATTGGGGATCCGACTGTTCTGACCGTGAGAATTTCGACGTGAACAATTGATTTTTCGTTACGGTTTCGCTGATACAACCAAATAACCTGTCGAAACCCTGAACTTTTCATGTTGAGGATCGAAACATTCTGATTTTATTGTGTGGATTTCTCCTTGTATCGTACCCACGTAGCCGTGGAATAACTCTTGTTCAATGCTCCGCATTCTCATTCGCTTCTATACCTTATTTATCGTCTTACCTCAGTGAGAATCTCCTCGTTTTGCTCTGTTGTGTCATTTATTTTGTGAAGTGTATCTTCACGATAGTCGGTGATCAACCGGAATGAACAGTTGGAAAGTGATGTGGTTGTCGGACCTGTTAGACAGTGTGCAGGTAGAAAGTGTGAAATTGTGGGGTGTTTAGTTTGGTCTCATTCCTAGTAAAAAGTTTTGTAGATTGGTTAAGCTAGAAGAGACTCAATTATGAATCATCTGGTCCTTAGCTTGACTGAAATTGACACCATGCCCAAGCGCTCTTCCAGCTCTTCCTGTTACGAAATCACACCAGAAATGTCAATTTTTGATTTTAGCTCAACGCACCGAGACCGTTACCTACTGCTATTCAGTTCCAGCGTTACACTCTCCTTTATCAACCGCTTTCAAATACTGTGAAACAGATGTCGACCAAGGTAAATTTTTGGGCTCCGTGTCATTCACTTTGGCACCAGGGTTCAGCTTTCTGGGGTTCAGCACACGTGACCAAGTTGCTTCGAAGTCCGTAAGTTCACTCTTTCATATCGTCATACAAATGTCACGATCTACGCACGCCATCAATCAGTGTTGGTGTTGTGTACAATTTACCAATTAAAATTAAGTTTAAGTCACTTCTGCCTATTCTACCTTAGCGTTCTGACCACAGTTGCGTTCCGTATTGGTTTGGGGTATTGTGCTAACCGAGGCTTTCATCCCTTATCGCGCGACCGTGTCGGACGTACCATTCACCGGCTTGACTACAAAATTAGACTTAATAGCTGTAAGGATGTCTGTCTATCAGATTTACTTGCATGATTTGTTTCATTCTTGGCAAACAAGCATGTCTGTAATGCGCGCTTCTGAAGCCCCCTCACCTCTGTCATCTCACCTGTCATCTCATCTGTTTTACTTTCCAGATGGATTGTTTTTGCCGAACGATGAAGACTACGTGCCTAACCAAAACCGAATTCGAACGTAAATCGAGAATGCTTATGTGGTCGTCGATGTTTTTGCTGTTGACACTTTCGCCCTTATCTTTCACTGGTATAGTTATGAACAAATGTTGGTGAGCATAAGCATACTTTTATGTCCTCGGAAGAATCGCCTGATTTGAACCGAAATTCCAGAAAGTGTTACCACATACTTATAGTTTTGTGTCAACACAAACATCTTTCTTTTTCATTTCTGAACAAGACAATAACTGTTTTGTACAATTGTTTACTTTTGGTTTCGTTTTCCGCCACTCTGTATATGTGTAATGCGGACAGGTTTCCATTTTGGACACAGTGTGTAACATAATTTTAGAACCGCACTCGGAAGACTCAGGCGTAGTCACGTGAAGTGTGGTTGTAAACAATGGTTCTCTGTTTTTTTCAGTTGTTTGGTGCTCTTCCTTATGAGTAGGCTGATTTTGTGATGCTGTTATCCAAACCGGATTCGATTATCATTGCTGATATGTCAGCAGACTTTGGCGAAATGCGTCCTTCACTTTTGGCAAAAATTTTATCTCGCAAACCACACATACACTCCGCCTTGTTTCCCACTACCCATGACCGAATAAGGAGCACAGTCACGCCTCTAGCCTATACGATGTGTGGTTGCTTGTTCCCTCGACTTTCATTCATGATTTCTCTTACTTACGTTGCTGCAACAAGTGCATGCTAGCGTAATTACTGTATCAATTCGTTATCGTTAACTAAGTGACCCGAACTTAGCTTTTGGGAATACTTGCTCGGTCTTGTGACTTTCCTCTCATTTAAGATTGTGATATTGTGGGCAAACGAAACAAGGATGATCTGATTTCAGGCTTGTTGGATGCTTTGGGTGGACAAAGTGAAGGTTGGCTGCTGTCTCATTCGGATCGAACCTCGATCGATCCTCTCTGTTAGAGTAGCGGATCTCCTAGCTGCGCACTACTATCTGTTAGTGTACACGTGTTCAGTGTTTCTTAAGTTCAGCAAACGAAGAGAAGACATATTGTGGGATATCGACGTTCCGTGTAACCTGTTCCTCCGCGTACTGAAAACTATTAATTGAGACATTTAAATATAATGCAAATAGCGTGCGATTGAACAGATAAAATATTATGGATCAGAAGTTCACTACCCAACAAGAGATATCAGTCTGCGTCATTATTTTTGCGGGCATAAAGCTAAGCTTCAGTGTTTACTTAATAAGGCCTCACCGACAACCTAAAGTATCGTGTTGTGTTGTGTTACATAACAACACAGTGAATAAATCGATGAGATTCACTTATGTTGCCAGCCGTCCTGCTTTGCTTCCCTGTCGAGAAGGATAGATCGCGTTGGTTTTCGTCAGCCATAACATCATCTCCACTGGGTTGATCAGCCACTTGGGAATATGTTCGGATATTCGCTGACGGAGGGTTCTCTCCGTTCTGCTGGTGTAAGCGTCACTGCAACAGGAAGTGAACCGATGGACAATATGACAGGTAGAATGATCGGATGAACAACGTTTAGCTGTACTAAAAGTTAATTCCTGGGTTGAATTTAAAAGTCACGGTCCAGATGTAACATACGTTAGAGGCAGTGCGAATTAAAGCCCGTGCAGAATTGTGTTAGACAGATGATCTCGAAATGACGGCTCTAGGAAAACATTCCTTCTGCACACAGTGTACAAAACCGCCCTGGTGTACTTCGGTTTACTGCGAGTACTGATAAACCTTTGTGGATATTCATGAACAAGAAGCGTCTGCCTTAAAAATTTGTGGTTGGAGAGGTTAGACGAACAACTGACACCCCGTATCACATGTTCTTTCTGTTTAATGTGTTGGATAAAGGGGATCCACTGTTTCACAGTTATCAGGGCTCGAGACAAGAGTTTCACAATAGGAGCAATTTTTGCTTTTACTGTTTCACCTTACTTTAAGTGGTGGTAAGATTGCAATGTTGTATCTCTGATAGGTGCTGTTGATTCGTGTGCGTGAATTGTATCGAAGACAAGACTTAAGACATTCGCACAAGCGCTAGTTATTCTCTGCAGGCACACATCTAAACTGCTGCTAATATGTTGTTTGTCAGTTTGAAAATAGTATTAATGAATGCTATGAACCTAAACGATGATGGAGCATATGTTTCACCCATTTTCCACACGAATTCAGTTTATGCGATTATTGTGTACGGCTGAAGCGATTCTCAGCGTGGCATCGTATGTTTGTGTAATATACGTTAAACGTATGTTTTGCTGTTTAGCCGGTTAGGAAGGCATTCTTACGTCAATATTCGATGTTCACAGCTTCATTTCGCATTGCTGGTTAATCCACTGTGCAAAGCCGTTGATCAGGGTCATTTGCTCCCCTGCAATGTGTTAGGTTGGTAGTGACTGTTCGACAAGACTCACTTGCACAAAACCCGCGTGACTCGAAGTGTACGACGAATGCACACTGACACTGTTGTTTGTGCACGTCGAATGTAATAATATAAGGAATATGCATCTGTTGAAAATATATTCAGCCAAAATTAGTGTCGTTTGCTTTGTTAGGTGAATTTTGGATCTCTTAACTTTTCCTCTCACACATGAATCGGAGGTTCTCGCAGACGGTAAGCCAGTCAGGTTAATTTAAGTGTTTCTGCCTGCACGCCTTGTGGAGATACAAAACGTTCTCCCACCTCGTATGGTCTGCCTGACTAGTAGAATGCAAAGAGAATTTGAATGCTCAATCGGGTTCGAGATATCCAGATCACAAGGATGCTAGGAAACTGTGATGGAAATCTCTATTCACCGATTGTCCAAACCCCGACACAACAGAAGATCTGACAGACGGCCAATCCAAATATCGCGTTAATGATACAACATCAGGATTGGACGAACGGTCTTAGTGTTGTGCCTTCCGTTATTCGTCAATTCATCTGTTCCGTATTCCACCAATTAACATACAGTTTATGACGTTACATGTGCTAATGAGATCAGCCAATGACAGGCTGTGATTTCTCTAATACTGTTGTACATCAATAAATTCGGTGTCTCAATCCATGAATAACAATTGCTTACTGCTGCCAGTACCAGGTCTTCGCCTTATTACTTGCGTGGGAGGTTTCAATTCAAGTACGATTTCTAGGGCTATTCGAAGTCCCTAATTCTGAGCATCACAGAAACCCATACACCTGTGTTAGGTAACACGATCATGCGGACAACCCTCAGTAGAATATTTAAGTTTCGTTACTCTGGTCTGGGGGTCACTCTCACTGATGCGCACTGTGAATCGTGCTTTAGACATCTCGTGGTAAGGTCGCCAACTGCCCATTGTGTGGTTAGAGATTGGAACCCTCCAGTTACCTCGGGTGGTTTGTGGTTAAGCGGTAGGACAATCCAGCCCACAAGCATTTTGCATGAAAAGGTACGGTTTGCTATATAACTGTCAAGAACTTAGCGTTTTAATTTACATTTGTTCGCTAGTGCTTGCAAACGACGGGGAATCACTATCCAATACAAGACCACACGTTCTTGGCAAGCTTGATATTGTTATCAGGTAGTGCTTACTCCACACCGGCGCTTTTGATACGTGGTCATTTTAGAAAAGTTTCATGAATTATTGATTGGTCCCAGCATTGAAGCAACGAAACGAGAAATGTCGTCTGCAGTTTGACTATCCGTGCGGTGTGTCCTGTTAGAGACTGAAGGAAGTCCATGCTTTCCTGAAAGTTTGAATACAGGCGGTGCTCAACTTTACCCACTTCATCCGTTACTGAGACGGCACCACAATCAGACACGTCCCCAGGTTTCGGATAGGGAAATAGACTACATGTGAACATCAACTACAAAGTAAACTGGTTAACGCAGCGAACAAGTCATTGCGAACAAAAATGGTCAGTGTTGTCAGAACGCTGTAGTTTCACGGTGGCAACCTGGTATCCTACATAATGCTGACTGTGACGGTTCCATCAAGCGTATGATCTCACACTAGTGAGTATATCGACTTCAACGAGAGAACAGCCATCGGCTAGCCTATTGCTGAAGTGGTCGAGTATTCTTTCACAGTCGCCGGCAACCATAAGCGAATATATTGTGAATCAAGCTCTTTGGCCGAGGTCTCTGGCTGATTCGAAAATTTCCTTCTTTGGGGTGGCGCTTGAAACGCATCAAGCCATCGAATAACGTAAGTATGTCTTCGCCTCTCTATTTCTCATTTTGCTGTTTCTCACTCATCAACCGAGACACTGGTGGTCAAGGGTTCCACTTGAGTTGTTTATGTCGCGCCACTTTACTTCCAACCATTTCGCTAATCCCGGCCGCGTCATTTTCGTTTTGAATTCTGCGTTTTCGATTCTCACAGGTTGCATTAAACTAGGTTACTGTCTTTAATGATGGGTTTTCTAGAAAATTCAATTTTACTAACAGGTCTTTTCAACAATTCTTGAAATACACGCGATTGACGTAAAAACAAGGAAACAAGTCACATGGATCTGTTGCTGTCCCACAGGACAAATCATGTCACAGCCAAATGGCGGAAGGTATTTGTGTGTGGGAGAGCGACTCGTGTCAGCCATGACCGGCAGCTGCCGGCTTCAGATGGATGGCCAAATGGGGTGGGGAGTTTGTATGAACGGCCCTTAGGCATGCAGTCATTGGTCATGAAGTCTGATAACATTGGCTTCAGCTGTTGTTAACAGTCGCACTGTGGCTGATCTGGAAAGAGGTTTAATGGACCTCGTAAGTGATTCACAGAAAGCTCCGTCTGGTTCATTTCGTTAGCCAGTGTCAGTTATGTGGGACCCTATTACGCTTGAACGGGGCTTAACGGAACCATTGCAAAGCCGTTTTCGAAGGTGTTCACGAATCATTTCCGTTTTGTGGTTCTCTCAACTTAATCAGCTTGCTAGCGACACAGGTAAGATAGTAGGTATCAAGAGATAAACAGAGCTTGGGAAGATTGCCATTAAGGCATGTTGCCAGTACGGGACAGGTATTGAATGATATCTTACCGTAGAGTAGGCAACTTTGTTACGTTCGGAAGTCTGGGTAATTATTTTGTTGTTAACTCCATCTTTACGTGTTGGTCAGACAAAACTCGGCCATTTCTCGCCTACCTAAATAACCAACTTGTTTCGTTTGTGATTTCATAACCGGAATTTTATTTCGATGAAAGAGTAGCAGTTGTTATTGATAAACAGATTGGGAGTAGCAATTTTCTTTTCCTAAATATGTATGAAGACCAGCCATTCAAGTCTAGTTTCACTCCATTGTAAGGGAACATCAATAGGGAGCACTCGCGACTATCCATTGAACGCACCTGTTCATCGCACACATACGTGGAGCTTGATTAGTGAGTGCCACATAGTTACTATTGGGAATCTCAGAGACATCAGTAATTTGATCTGCAGATTCAACCGACCAGCTGTTCATTTGATCTCATGACCAGTCGAGCTGAAATCGTTAACGTGAGTGGTTTGCCGTCATGTTCGCACAGCTCATCGCAACATATAGAGACCAACTCTCAGTAACTTTGACCTACTGGCGGACAGAACACTGGCACTGGAATTATTTAAGGTGAATACTGACTCAAAACGAAAATATTGGTTCATTACTTGTTGTACGTACGATGACGATATTTTTGTTGGCAGTAAATAGTTGTCCAAGATTGTAAGATGCCAAGGAAAGATACAGCTTATCGTAGGAGAAGCTGAAGACCGTTCTTTTCCTTTTCACGAGCCCTGTGAAAACATTCCGTCAATTTTCTTTGAAATTCTGTTTTCAGTGATGCTATGAAACGGATGGAAAGATGGAAAAGAAATCTGCGATTTGGCAATGAATACAGTTGCCCTCAGACAATTACAAATCCTTTTGCTCACGTGAAAAAGTTTTTAAAGGCCTTTACCGTTAACTGCAATAGGGTGTTTCCGATTTTGCAGTGATCATCGACGAACAGTTGACCTATCTGAAATGTCTCCACAAACTTGTCAGCCATTTGTTAAATGTGGCATCGACTTCTGGGTAATTGTTGATCTTACCAAGAAATGTCTCTACAATATGTTACCCTTGGACTCTTGCAAGGCCCCTTGGATATACAATCATTCTACCAACCCCTCTTCGAGGACGTTCATAGTATGAGGGAATTCAGGAATTCACCTACAGAAGGTCATTGGCCGTCATACTCGATTAGTTCACTGTTTCGGGAGGAAATAAAGTGGCAGGCTTTGTGTGTAGACAGTTTTTGCTACGGGTTCCTCCTGAGATGAACCAAACGTATCCATCAAGATGTCGAAGCCGCATTTCAGCAATATCTTCACACATCCTTAACGACGATTGATCTTGTAGGCCATGATGCTCTTTGATCGAAAGACAGTGAGCGGCTGTTTAGAAATGAAGTAGCAACCGAAGAGCATATTGTGGAAGCGTCTCAATGCGACAACAATGGCGAGTGCTTCTTTTTCGATTTGCCTGTAGTTCTCTGCTGATGATAGAGAGCGTGCCGTATGAGCGACTGCTTTTTGGGAGTCACCAGGGTGGAGGTTTGATACGACTGCTTCTACCCCATAGCCTGAGGCACCCGGAATGGCTAACGAAAATGGTCCGTACTGGCTGGCGAGAACCAATAATGAACGTAGGCTTCTTACGGCCGACGATGGTAACATCTTAGCAACACCTCGGATGTTGTTGGAATGTGATCGGCGATCATTGTGATCGATGTTGAGGCTCAAGTACCTGATTGCCTGCATCCTGGCCTATATTGTAGCTTTGGCGTAGTGGTCGGACCTGCGTGCTCTGATCCAGTAGGCTATGTTGACCAGGAATTCGGTGCTTCCAGCCTTATCAGACAGGCCAAAAGGGAGCGGTCAGGCGAAAAACAGTTACACTGTATTTCGCATTACTGATCGCACAAAAGTGTTCGTTCTCGCCTTCCTCTCTCAGGAGGTCGTAACGGTAGCATTGGCCCTTACTGTTTGCATTACAACGCGAGATGTAGCTCAGACTTTAACCTACAACTTGGAACAAGTTTACTCCAACGTCGAATATATAGATGCGCAAGACAGACAAATGAAATCAGATGTAATGCGGTTACAGTCCGGTTCAAACGATTTCCTTACGCGCCAGATACTAAACAGGTGGTTATGTGGTCACAAACTGTGACGGGTTATTTGTCCTGGTGGAAATTTATTAGACGGATCAGATCTGATTGTTTTACTGAGCTGGTTCGTTTCGTTACTTCGAACCTCGTTCAGAGCATCTCTGTCTGATACGCTCAAACGGAGACAACAACATTTATGCAGTATTCATTAGTGGATAGACTATTAGTGACGTTCAGACCAGCATCTAAAAATGAGGTACAATTCCAAGTGGTCTCGAGGTTTGTTCATATGCTGATGTGAAAATTACCGACAATAATACAGGTTTCGTTGAGTAAGAGTTGCGAAAAATGGCTGATCTGCCCCCTTACATGCACTAATACGATGCTCCGTAAACAGGGGCATAAAGTGAGCATTTCAAAACATGTAATTAACGACCGTGCGTGCAGATGCATGAGAATATGAAAGGTACACAAAGATAATGGAGGTCTAAAACCATTAGACACACAGTACTATGGTTATGATTGAAGTGTGGTATGTGGATCTAGATAACCTTCAGTCGACACATGCTAGTTTGATATTCTACTGGATTGGAAGTTCGGAAAATGCATTCTTGGGAGGTTATTTTTCCAAAGTTCCCTACCGTTTTAAAGGTGTTAAAGAATAGGTGTTTTAACTGAGCAGCGCATTTGCGATGAATTGTCAATGAAGAGGCTAGAACTGAACTGAAAGATGGCGCATCAACTGGTTCATATCTTTATTACTTCTGTTGACTAACGACGATTATTGGATGGAAATAAGGTTACTCCTCTTCGAATCTGAGTGCAGACCACTTCTCTGCACTCGACGATTCTCCAGCCTTGTTTGTCTACTATATCCCCGGGGTCTGGTTACTTTATGGTAGACGAACCTATTTCTTTCCGTCCAAAACCGCCTCCATCCTCGAGAAGACGGTCCTATCCAATCATAATAAGCGGAAATGTCCTGAACATTCTAGAGGTGACCTTCCTGATCTTTTTACCCGTCTAGCTTCTATTCTGCTATGTTCATTGGTAGCTTAGTGACCTTAACTGCTTCTCTTGATGTCTGTCCTTCGGTTTTCTGGTTCAAGAATGTTGGTCGGTCATTATGCAGCCTTTAAATAACGTGCAATTTTCTCCTTGTCGCACACGTTGTCGGAGCAGAAACAAAGTTGCTTTTTACGCCTGTCTTTTGGTTTGTCTTGAGAACAATTAACGGGGACCGTCGTGTGATTTTCGGGACAGACTTGCCGTGTTAATTATATCAAGGTGGACGAACCAGCGTATTGAGTCAAGGATTTACAACACTTTATCCAGTCTGTACTTGATTTACTCTCCTTGTTCTGGATAGATCGATCCATAGATGTAGATTTACACACTGCTGTTTAGCGTAGTGGTTATGCCATGATCTCCGACAACCAAGAAGACGATTGTAAGTTCGATTCCCTTTTTCACAACCGCCCGTGTGGTTAGTTGGATAGTCTGACGATAAATTGTTTATATGTGAGCGGACATGTCACACGACAGTGATCCCCATATGGTGTCCAAGTTTGGAAAATTTGGTTTTATGGTTGACAATGATAAGTACCATAGGCTAATTCCGACACAGCTATCCGCTCATCATGTACTGCGTCAGAAATGACTGGTTGCTCAAAAACAAACTTACCGTTTGCTTACAGCTTGTCCTGCTTCATCCTTAGAGTGTTTCAAAGAGTTAGACTTACCCAAGCCATTGCTGTCTGATAAGTTCGAACAGGGTACAAATCAGTCAAGATGAAATAGTGATTTGAGAATTATTGTCGCGGAGTAGCTACCGTTTGGAGGTGCCTTAACCACTGAAGAGCAGGAGATTAATGACAACTCAAAGTGCTGTAACAGCCTCCTAGAATGGCTCAATTTTTAAAGTTGAACATCACTCACATTTGATCGCATTCAGATAGACTTTCCAACCAGCCTCTTTCGGAAAGAAGCACTAGACTCCAGTTTCACTCTCACTTGTAACAGACAGACAACTGCTGAAGCCTATCGTACAGCACTGGGCAAACATACTTCCTCTTTTTTCCCACTCATGGGTATTTTGGGTCCACGATTGAGATGCATCGAAGACAAATTAACCCGAGTTATCTAAATAATGGACCCAATCAGTGCATCGTCAGTTCGCGGTCGACCACCTTATGGACTATTCTCTCTGTACTATTTTCTCCTGTACTTTCGACCAACCGGACATTCGCCTATTAGTGAGCACTACCTTGTGTGATCCCATCATTACAGGTCACACTACGTAACAGAGGTCCTTGTTTCCCTTACTGGTCGTCTGCAGGGAAGCTCTAAGAATCGCTTAATTCTTGTCACAATTTTCCTTCACAACTTCATAACCCAGGAGGAGGTATATTCGTACAGCACAACTGTGTAGGCCACTACATTTTCATGTGGAAATTTTTCATTTTTATTTTTCTCTTGCTACAGTGCTCTAGCTGACTGTACACTTTTGTGTCTTTGCTCGTGGTAATATACACAGTGCTAAAACCGTTTGTCGATTTCTGGACTATTGCAATTGGGGAATTCAGTCAAGCTCGGAATGAGGAGTTGCGGGAGTGTTCTCACAATCGTGATTCATATCTGTTCACTTTTCAACGTTTACCATAAGCTCAGTATCCACGTGTCCGTGTGATAGTATAATCACTCGAATATACATATATGTATATACATAAGTATGGGCACTTCACGGTGTCATTTATAATATTCACTGATAAAACGAACTGGTCGACCCTACTCTAGGTTGCACACACTTGTCTGGTGACTTGACTTGTATTGATTCCCTGAATCGATCAGTTGAGACCTTTGAATTTGCTGCTCCGCGTTACTTAGTACTTTGTTAAAATGTACAACAGTCTACTTCTGTTATTCTGTTTCACTGTCACTATCTCTGTTATCAATGCCGAACTGTTTGTGAATGATAGAGATTCGGTAGTCTCAGCCGAGCATAACTTGTTAGTGTGCTCTCGACAGCCATGTTCCATGAAATTCCACGCTACCACTGGTTGCATGCTGGTGTCAGCTACGGAGCCCAATATAAGAGTACCATTAAAAAAACTGACTAACCTACGATTTGTACCAAATCTCATACCAGGGCCTTACTGGATTACTTGCGGGGAAGGACAAAAGCTTATCCTGATTGTTCGGGACAGCAGTCTCCATCTGGACTGTTCAGCTGTTCCGGCACTGATTGACCAAAATCTCTCATATCCTAATAGCCGGCTTTGTGTATATCGGCCCAAATTGCGTACAGAATGGATGAAGTTTGCGGGATCCATTGTGGAGCAAGCTACAGAATTTCCCAAATGCATGATCGGTCGGTTTCCTGCAAATACAGGTTCACTGCTAACTTTGAGCTTGATTCAACGACTGCCATTCGGTAAATCAAATATCACTTGTGGACAGCAGCATTCTCAGACAATCAGAGTAATTCGTGAGTACTGTTATTTATAGTGGTTTTTGCATGTTCAGTCGTCTAACCTTTGGCCTGGTTATGTTTGACAGTGTTTATTCTTGGGACGTCCTAATCGTCCGTAATGTGTTCCGACTCCACATGAATAGACAGGCTTCTTCGGATTTCCCCACTCATTTTGCTTACTCACATACACACATGCAGTTTACTCACAATATACAGACCTTCCGGCGTAAAGGGAATGAATAACGGTTAGTAGCGGATGGAACGTTTCGCCGAAATGTCTATTTTTCACCCTCGCCGTCCACGGCCTGGTAACTAAAGTGAGGATAACTAACATGACTTAGTACTCATATTCTGGAATCCGTGCGGATTACTCAAATCAAATTGTTCACTAGATCGAAGTTAAGCAATGGTACTGGACAGCTCGATCACCATTATGTCGCTATTGGTGATCCAGCATCGAAGTCCTCATTACCGTCATTATTCCTAGCGGTACATCTACCCTTCATTAAGTTCCGACAAGCTGTGCTGACACAGATATTTGTACGGAAGTCCAGACAGTGAATTTCCATAGCATTAGAAGCGGATAGCAAGATCGTATAACCATCAAGTTGGAAACCCATTCGTCACGTTGTTCAACACAAAGGAATTTCCACAAAGGTTCTGAGCCTGACTGAGTCGAGGAATAATTGGATTAGTAATATTAGACGGAACTGCCAGTTTGTGTGGTAGTACAATAGTCTGGCGTTTCATTTTTTGTGTTGGGGTGCATGGCTGAGGTCCCTGACTCTCTTACAACAATACCACCAAAACTCACAAATTAGAGGTGATTGAGTTTGTCGTTGATGAGGCGATCAGGCCACACCTCAAACCTCTGGGAGTAATACTGGTTTCCTCTGCTGAAACTGAGTTGGGGCACCAGTGCTACAAGACAAGTACAGTGACTCACACTACCTGTCCACAACAGATTCCACCACAATAGATCCACTGCGTATTGCGAAAAGATTATCCCTTTTAATAACAAAGAGAATTCAGCGAATCCGGTTCCTCTAGTGTGCTAAAAGAACGTTGCCACGATTAGCCGACGATAACCGCGACCACGTGGAAGCAGAAGGCGAAACGCGTGAGGACGAAGTAAGTATTAAGTCAAACAATAGTCGAGTAGTTTATATGTACAATGAATATAACAGGTATTAAGAATAGTTTGTAATAAGAGAGCAAAAGGGTAACAGATTCTACAGTTTCTACCGTTAACGTGAGGCTTCAGTTAACACAATTTATGCCTGTACAGGCATTCAGCTCACTGGTAGTCATTAGAATAAATCCAAATGCCTACCTTTACGATATCCTTATGATAATTAATTGTTTCCAAGTTTTCCGCATTGGATGAAGCCATAACTAATAGCTTTCTGAGGTATGATGAGGCTTTTTGGGCTACAGTTAACCAACTACACGCAAGTGCACATTCTGACGATTTCCGTGAATCCAACACTTTATGTATGAAAACGAGGTACTATCTTCTGTTAAGATTTAACGCACTTTCTGTCGTCTAATGAGACATTGAGCATAAAGCGTTTCCTACTGTCCTTTGTAATTTAATAGTTGGCCTCTGAGTTGAACATACATTTGATGTTTTAACTGAGAAAGGGACGCGAGCGAAGATCTTCATCTGGGCTTACTCATCTAAATGAAAGACAGCATTGTGTATTTGCGCAATCTATTTGACTAGTTTCTACTGCAAATCTCCAAACGATCACATTGTCGTGCCTATGAAACCGCTGATTTTGTCATGACTAATTCTCAAGTTTGTCCATATCACTTACACATTCACATACTTTGACGAAAATACTCCCTGTTTCAATCCATAACCAGTTCCTCCGTCCACACACACACAGGTTCACCCAGTGTTATTTACGTTCTCAGAACACATCCTCCACAGAACATTTACTGGAAACAACGTGCCGACGTCCGGTTTTTCTTCAAATTGATCGGACCTGGAGAATACACCGATGACAAAACAGACGTTGATTTTTGTGACATCATTATTACAAGACCAAACGGAACGCAACTACCATTGGTTCGTTTATCCCTTGGAATGTTTACAAAGCAAATGCAACATTACGGAGGATTTTACAATCTCACGTGCACCTCGTTAGAGTTCGGATTAACTGGAAATAGCTTAAAACTTCTACTCACTCCAGATGAGTGCGGGCTTCATTGCGCCCATATTCTGAAAATACCAACCCCCCATGGCGAGAATAAACAAGTATGCTATTGCAAAGGATACAGGTACAGCTCGTCTGAATACATCAGTCCTCCAGCCGAATGTGAAGGATCTTTGCCCACTGGCGAGCCCGTGCTTTTTACGGAGAAATTTCAACTACAGCCTCTGGCAACTTATCCACGACAACTGAATGTTTTGTGCTTTGCTTGCTGGAACCTGAACGACTGCTCCGTGAAAACACTAACTCTCTACTTCATAGGCAAGTTCTTGAAACTGATACATTCAAACAAAAAGCTTTCGTAATTTTGCTTACGATGCCCTTGATTCCTCAAGAATACTGGTCAACAAATAAGGTCAGAAGTCAATGTTTGTCAACAGATATGTACATATGGGTTAAGAAATATGTGTTAATTACTGACATAGTCTACAAATGGAAAGACAATCTTCTTCGATTAGTTGTGTGTAATGCGTAGTCCATCTACAGTTGAACTGTAGCTGTCGTAACCGTTTTGGTAGTAACGAGCGCGTAATGGCTTTATCTAGAAGGTGGTGGGTGGCCACCGAGTAGTTCAGTTTGAAAGTTGTCTCGACCCACTGACTTGTACCGGCCTCTTGTTCGGTAGTGTGACGAAAGTTCACCAGACATTCTCGTTTCTTAGTTCTTCCAACTCCTCCAAACACTACTGTGACAGAATCACGGATGATCCTTATTTTGAATGAGTTCTTGAGTTCTGTTACTGTAAAACTTCTGTGACACTTCATTTTTTATCAGTCGTCATACTGCTCCAATGGACACCATCCCTTGATTTTTACATCACTGATCGGCCGGTCAAGTCGCATTATTAGAACGTGGGACACAACATCAACTTCTAGTTTCTCAAGACCACTAAAATAGAGTATGGAGTGACCAACTGATGATCTGGCAAAGGAATCGAGGTCGGCTACCAGTAAATTATGCATAGCGCTTTTGCCTTCCGGGCTGAAGTTCACATGAAACGCAGCTGACCTTTAAGCAAGGATTTTGGAAAAGACGCAATCAGCCACAGGAAGTCATTTATGCAATGCCATGTAATGCTCATTTTTAACTCGGTTTTTGTTTGTAAGATATAGCTAAATTGTTATTGATTGTTCACTATTAGATCCATATGTTTCAAGAACTAAGTGAATTCTCCCCCTTTCTTCGCAACACTCAGACTTCTGCATGACTTCATTGCACGATGGTGTGGCAAATGGATGTCAGCGTGAACCACTAATGTGTTAGTGTTGTGGTAGACCGAGTAACAAGCGTGAAGTGTTCGCAGTAAAATAGTTTCATATACACCGGCTGGTAGCTGCACTCGACACACTGGAGGCCACTTTTCGGCCATATATGTAGCATTTCCCGATCCGATGCAAGTCTTCAAAGTAGAACGGCAGAAGAACAAACAAGGCCAATCATCTGCGAAAATGTTTTTTTTTTTTAAGAATAAAACTCAGCTTACAATTGACGAGCTTGTTATCTTTCCCTCTGCATGATCCGAATACCTCGAGCAAAGTGTTAAAGTATCACAGTCATACGAACGTTGAACTGACCAGAACTGATTTAAGTTGCTGTATTTTCCAGTCTGAACGTCAGTGGGGTTGAGGCTTTTGGTCTGAGAACGTGATATTAGGACTAGCAATGATTGACTGTAATTTACGTTCGTCTTGACTGTTAGTCCGCATCAGAGCCAACTTATTGGTGTTTTTGTCCGTTAATTTTAAATGAATCCAATATTTTCAATTTGACCATCACTCACATTTGATCGCAGTCTTTGCATTCAGATAGACTTTCCAGCCAGCCTCTTTCGAAAAGAAGCACTAGACTCGAGTTTCACTCTCATTAGAGCTCGTCAGTAGTGCATATCCATGCCACAGTAGGGATTTTAGAAGGAGGTTGGCTGGAAAGTCTATCTGAATGCGAACGCTGCGATCAAATGTGAGTGATGGTCAACTTGAAAATGAACCAAATCCCCGACTACTCATCAGGAATCCAATATTGTTACCTAATTTGTGTGCTCCGACGGGAGTTCGTTTATTCTCGTAGGTAACACACTATGTGATAACCAACTAGACAAACGATTGGGTTCACATAAACGGAACATTTAAGTTTTTACAACGAGCAAGTTAGATGACGGGGTGACACATGCGTTAAGTGTGGAATGAACAAAGGAACGAATAAGTTGCATACTGTACAAATCGTTCATTACTACCGTGAATCACTGAGATGGTAGTGAATAATACATATTATACGTTCTTGTGGTCTTGTATATCAGTGTTTGCAACTGAGACTAGGTTGGTTGTCTGACTTCGGTTGTTGAGTTAGATACCTCCAAGCCAGAAGGCACTATTTGGTACAGCGTTTGATACAACAATGAAGACTGTCGGCACCGCAGATCACACCGATTTGTTTTTAGTGAAGTGCAACGAGTGCGGATGCAAAGCGTATGCTAGTAGATTATCATTACACCAACCTAAACTGGTCATGAAAAAGTGGCATAAACGTCCCATCTCCGTAATCTCTTTTGAGTTTGTGTTTGATACAAGGTGTGGTGATGATTCAACACAAGACGTTTGTTTCAACACAACGCATGAGTCACTCAACTACTGGTAGTATAGCGGACTGATCTGGTTGAGAAAGCTTCTGTTGGTCAGTTTCGTCTGCTTCATGTACCGCAAAAGCAACACACTTACCGTTAGCATACCTTTGAAACTAGCATGTCTGATATGGCTAAATTGTACTTCTCTCTCTGTCTCTCAATATTTTTTATAGCTTAAACAAGTTCGGAGAAAGTAAACTGTGGTGAATTGAAAACGATGGCTAAAGGATTATAGCATACCATGAATTCGTAAATGCATGTGTTTAGTTGGATAATAACAGACTCTCCTAGACACTCAGATGCGGAATAGAAATGGATAAAAAAGCTGTAAACTTTTTACTAAATTTTGTTCTGATGCCACACTCGTGTATTTGTGTTTGTAGTGAGAAAGTATTATTAACGTCCATTCCTGGATTAGTGATAGTACGGTGGTCACAAAATAGACTATGCTTTACGTCTATTTCACCCATACGAGAATCCAACCTATTTTGTGTGTTTATTTTTGATACCCCATGTAGATCCGCCGCGCAGAGAAGTCGAAATACGCGAAAGAACACCGGGTGCAGTATACAAGCTATCACGTCTGGATAGCGACTTTTCTGTGTGCGTGGTTTGGACCTCCACACCCACGGAAACGGGATGTTCGTTCGATGAGCTGTCGATTTCAGCAGACTGTTCTTATTCTGTCAACGAAGTGGTAGGCAGTCACGTGGATGTCACTTGCAGCATCCCCGATCATAATGTACCCCGAAGGTTCACGGTTGAAGTCTTGATCGATCGTCCAGTATTGCTCGTGTGCAACGATATGAACATAATTGTGGAACCAAACAACTACAGAAAACGCTATACCATATGCGATTGGCATGCAGTTCCAGGAGAAGACAAATACTCAAAATGGACAATCCCACTCGTTTGTACTTCTTATCCTAGCGGTTTGGTATTCACAGATGGAACCATGATGCTCAATCAATCAATTTTTGAGGACATGACTTATACAGTGGAATGCAACAATGAAACAGCAATTGCACGCTTTTATCCCACAGGTCAGTTTGCAAATATTGAACAGGTGGGAAACGGAATTGACTGTTGTAAGTGTTCACCAGTTCGCCAATTTCCATTCCACGTCGCTGTTGACTAAACACTTTTGCAGGTATTACTGTTTGTTGTATGAATGAGTTTGATCATCTCATTTGGACTATTCATTCATATGCCTCCCTGTACATTGATGGACCTTTCGTTTCCCAACACCTTTCTGATGTTCACCTGAGCCAGACAACTTTCACGTGTTTTTCTTTGGACCACCATGTGGTACTCAAGTTTGCAAAGTTGAAATATACCCAACCTATCCTTTCGTGATTATCTTCGTCTGACGTATCATAGGTTTCTTGGCTGAGTGTGGAATCTTATTAGGGCGATTCAGACACAATATGCTCGCCGTTCGGAATCCGTTGAAATTGTCTATCATTTCTGATCCATCCTTTCTTTGCCGTTCAGACTCATCTGTAATCATTTCGCTCACAACATTAAACACTACTGACTCCTTTTTACCACGATCTCTTTACAGTTGTTCACGATTTCTTTGATAGTGTTAAGGTGTAGTGGCTTTCTTTTCAAGATCAGGTCTTGTTGATTACTAAACAGTAATTTCCTGTGCTCAGTAGCCACAGTTTGAATACGTTATGCGATTGTATTCACAGTTTGGTTCACATCCTCGCAAATTAACTCTACGCCCGAAGTAGCCATTCAAAGGGGGAGATAGTGTGTGAGTTAGGGTTACGTACCACGTTCGTTTTGATATGCATACTCAGGGAACGCAATCTATCCCTACATTTAACAATTTGTTGTACAAGCTAGAACAATGTACTCTTTCTTGAGGAAGAGCATCCTTTACGACATACAGTTCAGTTCGCCCGTAGTTGTCTCACTTTCACAAACTCCCCGTTCATCTTTCGATACCAAGTCTGTCAGGGCGCTCAACAGCTTAACGGCCATGGCCGCCCAGTTTATCCAACTAACTTCACCTCCCACATATTCCCCCTGGGGACAGTTCGAACCAGAGCCTTTCATTATCAAACTAAGCCATCATGAGAAGATTGATTCGCGCAACATATTCGGTTAGTATTACGTACAATCGTATTTGCGGAGTAAATTGCTGTCATTGAATTAACTTGTAACTTGCATATCGGAATGACATTTGCGAAAAGATTTCTCCCTGCCCCCGTATTATCTTCGTAAACGGCTGGAAAGCACCTTATCGGAAAATCTCCGGAGACATGACTGAAATGAGCGTTCACATCTGTTTACATGTAGCCCTCATGCATTTTGATTCAGCTGCTGGCGGAAGCAATTTACCGAACACGAATCTCAAACCTCTGGTTGTAGGCTACCAAATTACAATCCATACTTGTACTTTTTAAACAGTATCACTGAAGTGGTTCCCGGATCATGTATGCCTGGGTTATAGCAGTTCGGTTAGATTTCATACTTTGCCGTAGCCATCGCTCTTCTCCAGAAGACGTTTCCTCGGATGAAATGTCCTTGGGAATAATCGTTCATGGAAGCTACCGTTTCAGAGTGGAACAAAGTAACTCGTTCGAGGTGCTTCATTATGAACCCTCAAATTTGATTTCAAAGTCCTGTGTGCAAGTCAAGGATAATCGTGACTAGGAATTATGCATATTGACAAATGTCTATTCGGTCTGTGAGGTTTCTACGTGTATGGTGTGTACCTGAAATGACTGTTCTCTGTAAACGGATAACGCTGCGTAATTCACTTGTATTTTGACGTAAGCAGGCTTTGGTCCGTGTGTAATTGGCACACTGCTCTATGTCATTGGTGTGTAAAGTCTACAGCGGTTGCCAACTGCAACCCATTCAGTGGCACACGATTTATATATAGGAGGTAAAGAATGTTATTTTTGGTACACACCGCGTTAGATTACAACAACTTTGATACCGATAGGAATAAAAGTTGTGACGGGAACATTGAATGGAGCCATTTTGTGTTTAGACTGTTCATGGATGACCTTGATGCATCCCTAGATTAGAAATATCCGTAAGAGAAGGGAGGAAACGACATTTACAAAACATGTTTATATCTGATGGGTGGTGCGTTCTCCAGCGGGAAGTGGGGTGGAATTCACGTGGCACCAATTTAGCTATTGGTTGGACAATATAAACCCGATGCATGAGCTGTTCCTCCATCTCGCTTATTCGTGTTTTGCACACCTGACTTCTCGAGGGCAACCTGCTTCTATTTGTGCATGCGTCGTTGTGGGAATCATGGTGTCTTCCGAGTTCTCCTGACACTTACCTTCGGATGAGAGAATGAATTACAGCAGCTGCGATATTGTATGAACCGTCAGATCACTTGGGCGTCAATCACTTTCAGCTGACCGAACAACTGATAAGAAACATTTTAATCATATAAATCAACAGGCATATTGTCGGGCATGCTCTTACCGAAAGCGAGTGTCAGGAGCACTCGGAAAACATAGTACTTTCTACAGCCACGCATTCACAAGTAAAAGCAATTGGCACTCGAGAAGTCAGGTGTGCGAAACACGAATAAGCGAAATGGAGGAACAGCTCACGCATCGGGCTTATACTGTCTATCCAATAGCCAAATTGATGCCACGTGAACTCCACCCCAGTTTTTGTTAGAGAACGAACCACCCCTCACTTATATATAGTGCTTTTTGAGTGCCATTTCATGCAACGACGCTGATCAAAATCCAACAGATTTGCAGCTGATCCATGCAGTTCATATCTCACTACGATCCGTTACGTATACTCATGTGTAAGATAGTCCACCTCTTGGGCAAGCCTTTCGTGAGAGAGTGCAGATTCTATGAGTTTAAGAGCTCAGATTCTCTATAACTGACACCACTAAATAACATTTCCCCCATAGGTTCGCTGCTCTGCCTTAATTTTGTGCATGTGGCCGTCAATCTCATGAAACCTGCTGATCGCTGATCATTCATGAATATGTATGCACCAAAAGATCAATAGTCACATCTCATGCCGGACACATACCAGCCAGCCACAGACAATGGAAACTTAAGAAGACTTACTCTTAGTGTTTTCGTCTGTTCGGGCTTGAGCTGAGTCATTACACTTCATTTACTGTCAAGTCTCTTGTTGTAACCTTGACTGAACTGAAAACAGGCATTATCCTACCTCACCTAGCATAGTCATTTAAAGAATCAGACATTGATGGCCAAGTGGCTGCACCACTGCCACCTGCGTTTGCATTAGAGATTTGAGGACTGACGGAAAAGCCGACTTCGCTGGCATCAGAGCATTCCAAACTTACTTACGTGCGAATGGTAAATCTTACTCGCTGAACATGATCAGTGAGTCTGAACGCAGGCTTTCAGTTGAAAGATGGAACTCAGCTCGAGAAAACGTCCCCATACTCCTTACTCACGTATTCTACGAACGAAGTTGAAACTGTAGCGTTATACCGTCTTACAACACATTGGGGATTGCTTGGTAAACGTGCTTAGGAGAGGATGATAATCAAACCCCAGATTCATCTGAAGATGGTTACATGCATTTACGAAGACTGGGCTGGAAAGGTTAATCACAGTCCTGCGATGCTTTAAGGGCAAATGACTAACATGTGTGTGACCGGTAAAATACTATAAACTAGTCGAAATCCGAATAAGAAACATCACTAGGTTAGGAGAATGTGTTATAGATTCAGAGGGATGTTCAACGTATTTAGCCAGAAGGCCGGTGAAAGAACTGCTATGAGAGAAACAAACAGTGTGATAGTACGCGTGCAGTCACAACTTTATGTACAAATTACATATCGAGGTTTTAGACGAATTTGTGTTATTTTATACGTTCTATATTTTTAGATGGTTACGTCAGTCTGTTGGTTGAGCCTACTCAATCGTACTTCCTATTTGGCCAGTCAGGACCGGCCAAATTCTACTTCAACTATACGCGACATTTGAGGTCACTTGCCAAAGATCGCCTCACATGTACTGTCATCTTGAAACCCGAAGAAAATATAGACGGATTTCGGTTCATCGGTGACACACTTTTATTTGGACATTCCAACGTATCCAACACGCTTCGGACAAACTATAGAGTGAAGTGTGCAGACGAGTTTTTAGAACGTTGGACCAACATTACCGTATACCGTAAGCAAGTGTTTTTTGCTTATTACTCTAACACACCAGCCACTCCGTGGTGTCTGCGACTGAAATGTTTTGATTGGATTATTTTACCATACATAACCGGCTTCTACCAATGTGATCCGAAGTTTCATACAATAGCTACCAGAACCTAATTGAAAGCTGGAATACTTGTACATTGATTGTTATGAATGACCACGGTTGTCTGACTGCATTATAAATGATGATGGGTGACCAAAGTAACAGCTAGCAGTGAAGGTCGTCTACTGATTGCTTCTAATTTTCACAGAATTTATTGCTCATTATGACCGTATTTTATTCGAGTTGGCCTATGGATGCTCAGTCATCATTATCAATGAAGGTTTGCGGGATATTTCAGAACGTTTGTGGTGGGTGAACTGGTTCCTCAATAGCCTCAGAGGGACTTACCTTCACTTTGCTAATCCAATTGTCACGGGTTTGGTGTGTTAAATGAGCAGAACGGCCCCCTCCTTGGACATAGACCTCACAGTAAAATTGCGAAGATGTTACATTTTATGGTTAACATCGATTACGTCTGGTTTAGAACAATGGTTGTGCACAAGTGCCAGCACATATTCTTACCAAATCAACAGATCGTTAGTAATCCAGTTTGTTGTTCGTTTCAAACCTCGCGTATCTTAATTTGGCCGAGGTAAAACTACGGAAGCAGTTTGTGTATGCTGCATGCTGAGAGGAAGTCAGTAAAATGCAATCTCTCTATCTTATTTCAAAACTTGAATACATCTTTTCGACACCCTTCAGACAAGCGACGCAGGAATTGCAAGACTTGCATTGCCCCGTCCATTTTTAGAACACTTCAGTTTGACAGGCGGACGGACAGCTGTCGTTTAGTATGCCTGTCGCGTCGGTTTTCCGGACTTATTCACTTGGGTCGAGACTCGGACGGCAAGTTGCCCATTCCTGAACGTTTTCACATGAAACAGACTCAATGCTGACGAAGTGCTACATTGATGCAGGAGCCTAAAAATTATATGCGTTTTGATTCATTAGGTCATTGCCATTTTACTCGAGTTACCGGCTTCACATTGACCCCATCCAATCACTGACCGCTTGTAGTCCATCCGTTCGCATCTCGTGACAACCGAGATTCCTGTCATCCGGCTTATTCAAGCTGAATTTCTTACAGTCGAAGAGTTCAGGAAATATGTCGATCAATTCATTTCTGGTGTCGCTGGATTTGGTACGGACCCATCCAGATCGCCAGTTTGATTTTTCTGTAAACTAGTGAAAGAGTTCCTTACGGTTTGAAAGCAGTCAGCCTACTAATCAACTTTTCTTTTCGGCACCCGAGATCCCGCTAGATACTGAGCGAAGGTCTAGACACTCACTTTGTTCCGTTGGGCCGTCTGAGTATCTTCTAAAATTTATCTCGACGTCATATTTATCAGTTGGTAAAGAAGCAAAACGGCCCAGCAAAGGCTCATAGTCGTTTGCATGAACTTCCCATATTTATCGGTTTTGCCATGTTAGTGTCTTGTGGTACGTTGGGAGATATAACAATATGCATCCGACTTCTGGTTTATAGCACTACTAATCACGTAGCATTGGTGAATTCCAGTATAAACTGCTTGAGAAATCCGGGCGTGACAGTCAGTCCTCTGGATCATTTTGTCAAGTCCATATGAGACAGTAGGGCAGATGAGTAACAAAGTCCAAATATGAAAGTTCCGAGTTCTCGGGGGGCGGTTAGTTTGTAGTTCAGTTGGTAGTGTGGTTGTTGCGTTTGAGCACGCCGTTCCTGTCACCGGATTGGACCTTGCCTAAATTATGCAATCTGTCAAGCTACTCATTAGTAACATGTTGGGGTCGTTGATTAGTCAGTACACCCATCGATAATTGCCATCTAGGCCATGTCATCCGTACCAGTTTTAAAAACCATTAGGAATTGGGGTCGTCACCACCACCTGCATCACTTTGGCATTATTCCTGTGCTAGCCCTCCTTCAATCCCCCTTAACGGAAATGTAGTCACACCTATTTTCTGTTTGGTGCAATGAACGTTAAGTTGGAGATGAGTATTTCTCAGCAACCTAAGGAACCTGAAGAGTGCTGAAATTCGTGCTGATATGAAGTAAAACATGTCGCTTCACATTTCTAGACCCACTCAATCTGCAGTTGGTGATCGAAGGCGAAAGGAGGAGCATCTACTTTTCCGGTATATTCCTTTCGTTCAGTTGTAAAATTCAGTTTCCCAACTCGAACGTCCCATCAAGTGACCCACATGTGTATTGGGAGCCCGGAAGCGTTCACTCATTCACAGTCACTGAGTACAACATTACGTTGGACACGCAGAATATGCGGGGTGTGTTTCGACCGACGTGCATTTACCACTACGATCCACATGAAATGAACGAAAGTGTATACTTTATGATCTATGGTAAGCTATCATATTCATACTTCTACGCCTTGCGCTGAGCCGTTCACATAGAAGTGTATAAGTAACAAAATACTGTATTGCAATCAATGACATATAGCCGGAAATTAAATTTCTGTCTGAAGCGTCTACTTTGGATAGCACCATAATTCATTCCCATTGCTTTATTAGGTCAGTATTTACTGATCTTGTAACTCAGTGTGTTGGTGACTGACTGCCTAGCCGCCGTATTACGGGGTACTATTCAGATAATCGGAGCTAAGCCGCACAATTTTGTAACTCGGTTGTCAGTACCCGTGTATGTATTACTCGCTAATGATCATGACTAAGCTAAGTTTGTTATGGGAAGTTGTGAAAACACGCAACCTGAATTTAACTAAAGTCGGTCGTTTTACAATTCTGGGGATCAGTAGATTCAGCATAATTCAGCGTGCAAACTGCCTTGTCGATCTGATCCACATTTGCAAACATCATGGAGCTCATCCCGTAGGCCAAGGTCACTAAGTTGTGTGGCCTAAACAGCCCTAGAAAACAACTCTCATACATAAAAATATGAGCAATCAGAATGACAACTTTATCGTTTCGCTGTTAAACCACGCGCCACCTGGTTGTTAGTTCATTTTCTCGAACAGTGCCTGATGTTCGATTTCGCTGATCTTTTTGAATATCTCACGTTTTGTGTTTTTATGACTGATATTCATATGATATGGACAACAATCACTGCTGATCTCAGCTCTCCCATTACCACAGATTATTTAGTTCATCCATTTCGAAAAGAAGCATCATATTCGAGTTGCGCTCTTCTCAGAGCTCGTCGGTGGGATATATCTTTGTCACAACCGTGACCAGAACTACGGCCACGCTTTCACGAGTCAACCGTGTTGAACATGGGAATGTGAGAGCTGTGACCACTTATGAGTGTTGTTCGGTTTATGTGGGCCAAAATCCCCTACATTCACTACTAGTGTTTTTTATGCGAGTTGGAGGCCCGTGATAGCTGACGTGCGCGACTCCAAACTCATCGGCCATTGCATTAAACGGACCGATGGCAACATTGAGTTTAGGTTACACCCGACCACTTCCGATGCCCAACAAGTGCCCACTGGTTCCAACGTCTGCGTTCAGTTCGTCCTGGGCACTTCAGTCAACCATATCGACGTAAAGTGACCATAATGAATGCATGGTGGCAGCCTTGTTTTGCAAAGCGATATTTTCGTGAAGTTCGTTATGGGGCATGTGGTGGTAACGTTTCAAGCATACTACTGTGTTTTGCAGACCCTCATACCTCAATAATCAGTGATCAACAGTCGACGGAGGCAGAATAAAAGCAACTCTTGCGGTTAGGAACACTGAAGTGTTTAAGACATTTAAATGGTATTAATGGATCTGTGAAAACAAGGTCAACACTCTTGTGAGATTTCAATTATGGGAGATTATGACAGTTAACCATTTTGGGTAGTGTCATCGTTTTCTGGTAGTTCGTAACCTTTTCACCACGGCCTTTGTTAGCCAATCAGCAATCCTATACTTGGACGATCAGAACATCAGTTTCTGCCTAGAGTTAATAGGACTTTGCAATACAGGAGGTGGTCATTCATCGACTCCTTTGTAGTAAAATACCCCTCTTCCGTCTACACCGACGGTGAGCCTGAAATGCAATGATTACATCTCAACGAAGGTATCTGCACAGTTATGGCATATGTAGTTGAGTGTTCGGGTGACTAAAAGGGTGATTTTATTGATGCGGATTGTTAGTGTTGACATAAGCATTGTACCACAGCTGTTAACGTATAATTAAATGAATTATCCCATGAAAGTAATTCGGTTTATTGCTAAGGTCTAAATTTATCTGATGAGTGTAAACTAAAATTGTACAAATAGAGATGTGTGTAGCTGAGGGTGAACGTCCTGAAATATCGCATGTTTACCATTTTCTGCTCTTGTGTTCGTATTCAAAACAAAACTGGCGATGGGAGGTAAATTGTACTTACGCGCACTAACGAGATGTAAGCAAATTACGTAGCAACTGCATTAATTCGCATCGTCGTCATCATTCATCTAAAACCTGACTTTGTACAGCAACAAAAATCAATTCATTTTCATCCTATCTGAATTTTGGCGATCAGGCTGTTTCAGTTCGATTTACAAGTGAAACTTTCTCAGTCGTATGTATTCATTGCCCCTGCTTGCCTGTTTCAGATGATGTTGCAAAAATAAAGTTGGAAATCGATCCAGATGACGACATAGTTGCGATTGATCACATCCAAATGCTCCATGCTCGGTTGCAGTGGTACGGATCAGATGATGGCACGGATCTGGCATCGTTATTGGCCACACAAAACATACTATGTGTGGGTACTATCACGGAACCACAAACGCGAACAGTTCGGGAAGTCAGATTCATCAACCATTATCCGGCGGTTTATCTTTCCACTGGTCTGCTAACATTGGCTTGTCACTGTAAACTTCCGAATTGTGAACACAGACTCGTCAGTCTTCTGTACACTTTAGATGATGCAGAGGTCTCCTGTCCCAACCATTTGTTGATCAGTTTGGAATCCACGTATCGGCAGTTTGTGCTGTGTGAACACGTTTACCACTTGCCGAGCGACTGGGTCACTACCTATAAGTTTCCCACAGCGATTACTCGTGTGGCAGATTGTATTGATCCAAGCAGCCAACTTGATGTACGTAACGGAACGTTGTATATGACGAAACTGTTCGAGAAGCGCGGGATCTACAATGTCTCGTGTGTCCAAGGCAAAAAAATTATTCCAGTTTATATCTACAGTAAGTAAAATTGGGGATATGTTGGATTGTGTGTGAGGCGAAGTAGAAATATAACTTTCGGGAAATTTGCAGCTAGCCCACAGTTCAGTTTATCGCTACGCCATCTTTTGTGACTCCCAACTTTTCCCTACCCAGTAAATGAATAGTGATGTCTAACACAGCTACGACGCGAGTAGTTGTCCGTCTCTGAAGGTAGTGAGAGTGGGGATGAAGCAGGAGATCCCGGTTTCACACGGTTTGCTGATTAAATTAGATTGACTGCGTACGGGACTGGATTCCAAAACACGAACTGTTGGTGTCTTAGTGTTGGCCACGATTTCGCGTTCATAAAACAGAACAGTTGTACATTTACCATACTAAAATGTAGTCAACCTCACAACCCTACTGTTCGTGGTTGTCTGTCTCTTCCTATTGTCTGTTTGTTGTACAGAGTAGGGCAACACTTAAATGTTACATGCGTGGAGGATAGTCCTAACTGCAAATCTGTACACCTCGAACAGTTTTGTGCTAGTGCAGTTGTCTTTCCAACACGACGCTCCTTTCGCGAAAAACAAAAACGTTGACTTCTCGAACTATTGCGCTTTCAATTCTCATAAGTCGAACTCGATCAGCCTTTGCGTGGTCGGTTTGCAAACTAGTAATCATGATTCATTATAGCCCCAGAAAGGTTTGCTAAACCCGAGCCACCACACTAGTTACCAATGTGACTAACCGAGAGAAAAAGTTTGGAAACCCCTTCACTGTGTCTCGGGAGGACAAGTTTCTCTTTCTAGGAAGTTTCTCCATGAGTGGAATAATGTGATCCAAGTTCTCTGGTAATGTACGTATATGAAAAGCGTGTTCAATGCAAAGTGAAGCAGTGTTTGTACGGATGAAATTGTATCACCCACACAATAGTTTAGGAACAGCCACAAAGAATTCTTAAACCATTAACAAGGATAAAGAGGGAACAGGTGAGTGCAGAAGCAATTCCTTACAGGAGAGCGAAATTTGAGGCTATTTTAGGGTTACGGTTTAAACAAAGATAATGATTTAAAACAGTTGGTTCCCTTCATAAATTTGAGCATAGCAGTAAGAAGACGGACACTGGTAGATACTAGCATTTCGTATTGCCTCTTCAGTACCAAATAACAATAACCAGGAACATATATATGATACTAATGGGATGGGGAGGTGAATAATAAAGTAGCAAATGGGGTGGAGAAACAAGAGGACAGAATGATTAAGTCCATGGGAGTCTAAGGCTTACATATAATTGTTTTTGTACACACAAGACTGGCTTGAGACGACTAATCGCGACCGCCTCGGCAAAACGCAGGAAACGCGGATTAGCGTGGCGCATTATAATTCTGAATGTTAATTCTGGATTAATCCGGTGGCCAGTGGCCAACATGTGCCTGGCGATAGAGGAGGCCGGAAGCTTGCGTGATCCAGGGACGAAGGGAGTAGACTGCGCAGTCACATCCTGAACCCATTTCGGCAGATGTTCCTTCATCCTAGAGTTCAAGCACCTATCGGTTCTGCCGATGTAACTTTCGCCGCAGTTACACACAAATTGATAAATACAGTGTGAGTTGGCGCCAATAGGTTGCTCTCCCTTTACCGAAGGTAACGGTAGCTTCCGAGTTCGGTCAACGACTACGATTTCAGCCGCATTGTACGCTCGCTTAATGGATGCGACGAGACGTTTTGTGGTTAGGAGTGAAGAAGTGTCACCTTTGAATGGTAGTTCAATGTAGACTTTCTTCTTCCCAACCGTGGGAACCTTATCTCCTACAATACGCTGCTGGCTGTGTCTATTAATAAATCTTAGCGGATACCCATTATTCTGCAAAGTAGTTGTAAGCAGTCGAAGTTCATCATCTAAACATTCTGATGAACAAATGCGCCTAGCACGCATAAACAATGTTCTGACCAATGCTCGCTTGTTCTTCATTGGCGTGAAGCTTGTGAAGTGAGTGTACTGACCTGTCCAGGTGGGCTTACGATACACACATCTTCTTACTGAACCATCATCCTGGCGACCGATGAGAATGTCTAAAAACGGCAGGCGTCCGTTCTTTTCCAGCTCAAAAGTGACTGTCAGGTTGGCATGACAAGTGTTAAACCGATTTACCATCTCATCGATTGCTTGCGAAGATGGCGCAAACATGAGGATGTCATCCACATAACGTTTGTAGAACGGCAGTGACGCAATGTGTTCAGCAATTCGCCTTTCTACCATCAGCTTGAAAAAATCCGCTACATTGGTCCTAACGGACTCCCCATGGCGACTCCGTCTATTTGTCGATAAGGGTTATTCTGGAAACTGAAACTGATGTTCTCCGTACACAACAATAGAGACAGTTTAAGCATATCCGTGGGAATTTTTATATCAAAGCCCTCATTCTCGATCAGGTCGCATATAAATTCAATTGTCTCGTGCAATGGAACATTTGTTTGTTGAGGAGGCCACCAAAAGTGCGAAAAGCACATGTAGCAAATTGACGACTAGTTGCCATGGCACATGGCGTCTTGTCATGCTGGTTGGCCACACTGGCGACTCGGTGAACAAAATAGCACCTCTTGCATATCGAAATGAAGGTCTATGACTGGTCAGTTCTCACCAAGACAACCGTACCGGACCGCATTCGAAATGACTGAATAGTGACTTCAGAACAGATCAATAAAATACAAAACCGTGCGTAGGCGATTTTCACACTTTGAGGTTACAGCCGCTGGGGGTACATTCCAGACAATTGGTTTACCACCAGACTGGCCAATGTATCTGTAGGCAGCCGTTGCGATCGGTTAAGGCGTTGCTCAGCAAACTTAGGAACAACGCGTCAGCTTTCTAACGCATAGTGTGAATCCGTGGGTGTGTTACAATGAAAACGTCAGGTATAAATGGACTCACACCATCTATAACCATCAGCAATATGGTTTATCTGAAGCCTGTTTTATTCGGCAAGGAGGACGTCAAGTGAAACAATGACGCGCATGATGTTTTGGCAACCGCCTACCACTATCCGTGCGATGAGACGCCAGCCCAAATCTTGTCCAAACTAGACTTGACCTTCGTGTACCAGGTCAAAACGACTGTATCAGAGCTAAGAGAGCAGCTAGATCCAGGCAACAGGCATTCTTGAAGGCTAATTCATTGGGACCAACTGGTGCATAAACGTGTAAGGCTGATCTTAAAGGGACCTGAAATGTGTGCAACGTAGTGCACCTGTTGACGGGAGGCCGGTCTACCAGTGCAGCTGCAACCGTAGTTGACGGCTGAGGAAGTGTACTTGCTGATGTGAGATAGTGAAGGCCGCAAGGATGTTATTCTACTGACAGCACCTTAATTTCACTTACACCTCCGTTGTCTGTTTCCAAGGTGTGAGCACCTTGATTTTTTATGTTCGAATGTAATATAGGTGCGTTCTTAGTAATCATTTCCAATCCTCTGTCCATTTTCGTCTGATTTGTCCCTCATTCGAGGGTTACATAGTAGTTGAACAGCGGTGTGAGCCACTGATGTATAGACGTATATCATGATAATAATGACGAATATTTGCATTCCGTTATGACAACTTGAAATCTGGCGCACAGTTGACTCAGGATCTCAGCGACATGAGCAAAGAACACGGGTGTCACAAGGATGGTTTGTTCCGAAAACCAGAACAAATGGCACGAACACAAACACTTATTTACACACAACAGCAATCCTGGAGCACCACAGTTGCCAGTGCCAAGTTCGTATATGAAAAATACCGTTTTAACTTGCATTTTTTGTCGACTATCTCAATTTCTCAATAGGTGCCCTAACCTGACTTTTTGCGAGTAGGATACCGCAGTCGTATGTTCTCGCCACGCTAGTATGGGACTTATTCAGCAGTAGCATTTTTTTTACCAGAACAAGCTACACTAACGCCCAACAAACGACCGCTTGGAATGTGGGCTTCACTTTTCAGGTACCGTCTTCTGTAAATAGGGATGCGTGGAGAAAATCAAAGGTTTCGGCTTGTAACCGGAGTACCTAGAATCAATTGTCCAAGTGATACAGTTGGACTGCAAACGAAGGACCCTTCCATTCGAAAACGAAAGGCAGCAAATCATGCTCGGCTGATTGTTAGAGCTTCTTAAAACGATGAACAGGTGATTGCCATTCTCTAAATTACAGCCTGCCTCTGCAAACTGCTCCTTTCAACTTGATCTCAGACCCAGATAAAACAACGTCTATGATGTTGTCCAACTAGCCGAGAGTTTCCGAGTTTGAATGTTAGTTCGCTAGCTCTTGTCTAGACTTGGATAGTTAAACAATGCCTCAGACTGTGTTTAGTCATCTTTTAGTCTGATCGACATGTAGCTGGTATTCATTCTACCTCGTTACACTATCATCTAACATTCTTTATCACTGTAATGTGTAAGCTATGATGATTAGATCCCAACTTTCTTTTGCTGTCTATACTACTTTCGCACACCAGAATTGATCTCGTCGTGAACACACGGTTAAAAAAGGACGCATGACTATGTCGACTGTTCTGACAGAATGGCATTGTCCTGTTCACTACGTTTCATTCATAGCGTGTGAATTTCATTCAGTAAAATGCTCTGCTTCTCAAGGAAGATTACCCCCACACAGAAACACGTACGCTGTCTCCTAAAGGTGGTTCTTATTAGGGAAATTATTATGGTGTTATCATACGAAAAAAGCAGCCTTATCATCTGCTCTATAAAGACCACAATTGTGTGCTTTGTCTCTTTCAGATGTAGTGACAATGCGGCTTCCATTCAAGTTTGCCATGGCTAGGTTCTACGCAGACATAACTAGAACGTGTTTGCTGCCCATTCACCTAGTTCCACAGTGTAACTGTCGCCTATTCTGCACACCTGAATTTCCTTCCCTGTAGACACGCGGTAAAGTGGCCGAACACTGACTCTTTAAGCACAGTTTGATGTACGGCGGTTATTGCTTGGCTGACAAAGTTACAGCCTTGCAATATATTCCGTTTCACGAAGCTATGTGTAAAACAGAGGTTTACAAATTAGTCAGAACATGATTAATTACACTTTATGGCCAGCTGTCGGTTGCATGATTTCCAAATAAAATCAAATAGTACTGCTTTCGCAGCCTTGATTACGGATGTAGCTGCTGATAAACCATTCCATCTCACTTTATCAGGTGAAACTGTCTTGTTACTCGCATTCCCAATGCAACCGTTTTACGTATTTGGCAACAAGAGCAACATCACGTTCCACTATGCCTACATTGTGAACGGAACAGTTGAACTGCAGTCGTTTAACGAGCACACCATGCACTGTGAGGTGATCCCGTTGCCATCCTGGACTATTGGTCACAACCCGTTTGTTTTTCATCATAATGTGCTCTATTTGAACGTGTCACAGACTGCCCGAATGTCACACCACTACCGCGTACGATGTGATGTAGATAATGGGCTCATCCAGCGCGTGACAGAAACACGAATAATGGGTAAGTTGAGCATCTAACTGATCTGGCATCTTCCATTTCTTTCCCAGTCAAAAAGATTTACAATCATCCCCGATCACTCAGATATACGCAATCTTCAGACGTTCGCTTTATCCGTCGTTATAGCAGAATTGAAGCTAATCAACTCCAGCCTTTGACAACGAGCGATGCCGTCCGAAATGAATGACCAGTTTGCCAGGCCCCTTTGCGATAGCGCGCTGTGCGAGCAGTTGTCGACTCGAGCTGGACCATTAAATTGGTCACCCAATCACAATGGCCGGCCGAATTATTGGCACAGTTTCGGACTCTCGTTCTCCACCGCCGTTCTGGCGCTTCTCGCACGCGCAAGTGCAGTACATCAACTGACGGTAGGACTGACATTCTGGATCCAGAGGACAAGCCGGTGGCCACAATGGCCTGAGACCCTTGAACCTACGGTGTTTATCAGACTGAGAATTTCAAAGTTCTGTCAAATAACCGTGAGAAGGTCTAAGGAATGTTATTCACCAATCATGGAGTTTTGCGTGCGAAATAAATCTGGAAGTGACTATTGATAGTACGAAATTCTGGAGAGGTACGGCGATAGAATATCCTCCTAAAATACTGCATTATAACTTGAGTTAAGGTACAGTAATTAGGAAACGGTCTTTATCAGGTTACTGGTTATGTGATGCTGTGTAGTGTGTGCTGTGTTCTGATAGGTGATGCCGAGGAAGAGTTACGGACTGTGTTGCCTGAGTGAGAGCCTTAATTGCGCAAAAGGGCAGGTGCATCTACGACTGTCTGAAGACTAGTGAATAGTTAGTGTAATGTGGAGAATAATCAAATCCGTGTGATGCAGCACTGTATTTGAGTCACTTCATACGGAGACTCTACCGGCTGCTACGGCTGACCGTAATGACCTTACTCAATGTTAGTCTTTCGTCTGCTCAGCACATGTCATACGCTGTTATACTCCATTGATTCAAGCTTCACTTGCCATTCTGCAACGATGTAATGTCTGACCAATCGTCAAATTTAGGTTTCATGCAACTGGTTATAGTCTGTATGTTAGTCAATTGGTAATAGTATCTGAATGACGTAGCTGACAGACTCCGATAAAGCAGGTTCGACGCGCGCGCGATGAATTGAAGCGCTGTTATCCAGAAAAGTGGAGGCTGCGACAGTGATGTGAGATTGTCTGAAACTGGTTCTTTCAGTTATTTAACGCTACCAGTGAGAGAACGGAAGAGATTGTGAAGAATGGATTTTGTTCATTTTTAATCGATCGGTTTGAATAATTAAAAAATGAGTCACATTGGACAAACAAACTAGTTTTAATAAATGTAGAGTCCATGCGAGCGAGACAAATCTGAATACAGCAGAATTCTGTTGACTAACTACACTTTCCACTTTTGGTGACCTTGATAGTAAGCTAAGTGAACTCTGTCGTTTTATAATGGTCCTAGGGGTTTCTCTAAAACTCCTGTGTTCCCAGGGTTTCGTTCGAGATGTGCTAAGTTTAAATGGATATCCCCAGCGATTCCTGGACAGAAATATGCAACCAAAGGTGAACCATGAAATTGTCCAGACGGTGGGCAAAAAACTCGTTTTTATCACTCTATCATGTAAGGGTGAAATTACCAGTGAAATTATCACTCGCCAAGTTTGCAATACAGTCGAGAAAGCCTATCCAGCAGCACGAATCATCTTATCGTTCAATACCTGCCCGGTACTTGTGTCACACCTCAAAGATAGTTTGCCTAGGTTTTCCTCGTCCTTTTGTGTTTACCGTCTCATCTGTCGGGAGAACCACAAGACGGTTATCGGAAAAGATATGTGAACACCTTCCGAAATGGCTTCAAAACGGTTCGATACAGTCCATTTCCAGTGCAATCGGTTCTCAGTTAATTGGCACTGGTCATCAAATTGAGCCGGTGAAGATTTCCGAGTTATCTACAAGGTTCATCAAGCCCAGTGAAGAGCTGTCAGGTTGCGACTGTTATCAACGGCCGAGGCTACTGCCATCAGACTCTACAACCCCTGTCTGTGTGCCCAAAAACAGTTCGTGCAAACCCTTGACCAACTATACCACAGCTACTTGAAATTCAAGCAAGTGTGAACCACTTGACACCGACGACTGCATGTCTTACGGCCGGCACGAGTAACAATGTAACAAATTCACCAACACTCCCAACCCCCTCCAGTAGACTGTCATCCGCCCTACGTCGATGATTTTAATGACCCATTCGACTTGCTCCAATTGTTCAAATATAAGAAGCACGTACCCTATGTAACTGTAAAAACCCGATGAGAATTACCGAAACAGTTGTTCTCACGACTGACTTCTTATGAATCCCATGGGAATCTGGAAACAATCTAGAGGATTGGCGACGATAGTGAGAACAGTGGATCGACACTGAAGAGTTCACGATTCACACCAAGGTCACCAACCTGATAAATTTAGCCGGTTTGTCAGCAAATGCTAAATGTGTAACAGTGCTCTATTTTCCCTGTCTCTCTTCTGTTTCTTCTAGATGTACAAGATTTGCGTCTGAGAATAATTGGTCCCAATGTGTCTTTTCACACTCCGGAACTTCCTGGGGAATATATTTGTGAGCTGGAAAGTATGTCCTTCAATTCGAGTGTCGTGGGCGCCAGACCTCAGTGGCAAATGAAGAGCACCGGAAATATAACCATCATACACAATAAACTGGTGTTGAATTCATTCACAAGCGTTGGTGAACACGTGGTAGAATGCTCATTTGAAAAGTACGAGCTGAAGCTGAACACCATAAAGCGATTGTTCTTCTATTCCACAGGTTTGTTCAAACAATTCCAGTTGTAACTTCTACACTAATAGGCATGAATCCACACGAAGCTATAGTCGAGTCCAAATGCACTCCTTTGTAATTTCAGCATGAAAGACTTTGTGAGGAATGTTCGTTATGGACTAACGATTAAAGGTGCAATTCGCTCTACTTTCGAATGGCGCGGTCCTTACAATGAGGCACACAAAGCAAGGATAGGTGGACTATATGGTGTGGTTTGATGCCACATCGAGTGCGATCAGCAAAGAGGGGTCTGGGCATAAGTGTACTCAACTCACAACCCACGAGAACGTGCGTGGCTCTCCTGAGAAATCAATGCAAACACTGGTGGGGGTGGAGCGTTAAGTTGCGCTGATCTCTCCGATTTTGGCCGTTGTGATCCACTCGGCCACTGTTTGCAATCACTCGACAATATGAGGCTTACCACGCTTCAAAGGTGTAAATGTCGTTGGTGTTCACCTGAGTGTCCTGTTACTAAATGACCGTTGATAGGGTGGGGACAGAAAAAGCCGCAACGAAAATGCTTTACAGAAGTATTTTTACACTCATGTATACATCGATTTGAGAGTTTTCTGTCATACCTACCTCAGGGTTGATTGCTTGATTTTCGGCAGGAAAGCTTGAAGAAATAGGTTCACATCCTCTTCTTTTTTGTCTATGAACATTAACTCCTGCACCTAAAGAAGTTAGTCATCAGTGTCAACCACCCGTGTTTCGCCATGGATGACGAGGGTGATCCAACTGTACCCCTTTCCCGGACATTTTCTTGTCACCACTCTTTCTGTTAGATCCCAGCAAGAGAGTGAAGCTGTGTGTCCATCCTCCGGGGCCAGTGATCTTTCTTGTCCACAGTGGCAAGTTGTCGGCGTTTTTCCGGTGGCAATCGAAACAATCCAACTGTTCTGATGACCAAGACAACAAGATGTCTCTGACTACTTGTGGCCTCCTTTATTACCCGGTTTCTGAAAAAATTCCGGAAATTGTTTTCGTGGATCAGGTCAAAATGGATAACTTACAACCGGGACAGGTCATCCTTCGTTGTACGTCTGCAGATGGTGTCCACTCCGATGAAGTGAACCTTACGTTGGCCGACGAACCCGTACACGATTTAGAATGCACCCAATCAAATGTAATTTATCGGAGGAGACGAGCCTTTGTTCATTTCCCAATTTGTCACTACGTGCAGAACACGAAGAATCGTCTAAGATCACACACCCTACCACGTTCAGTTGAGTGTGTGGATAAAAATGAAGCACTGAGAATAAGTGATGGCACTCTGGTTTTGACATCCGAAGACAGTCCACTAGGCTACTTTGATATATCCTGTGAGAACGGTCTGTTCAACACAACGCTTCTCATCTACGGTAGGTTAAAGAATAACTCTCTGGTTTTTCCTCACTTACACTGAGAGCATACCATGTGATATACTGCTTTTAAGGTATTTTTCGAAACTTACGGTGGCATTTTTCTGAAGTCTTGATGGCTCATGTGTGCATGGAACGATTACACACATTTGCTGACCACTTCGCGAACTGACGTGATCAACATTTCTTAACTAGGTCTTGTGAATAGAGCCAAACAGACGCTAACGTTTGACATATCTAACCCCAATAATACGTTGTCCACCACCCTCGTTGAACCTACATACGTGTGTTGTGTTTGAATTCATGATGAAATAGCGAAAGCAAGCTTGTTTGTTACGTGCACCTTCTGTTAAAGGCTACCTACAGTTAGTAGTTGTGTGCTGCCAATGACAATGCACATACGACGCCTAATTAGCAATGTAATGGATATATGTGGGTGGCAAAAGGTTTGGACCTGTCAGATTCTTGAGAGCATCATAAAAATGGGTTAGATTGTTGAGGCCGAACGACTAAACCCGGAGAAGCTTGCGGGGCAATCCGAGAGGATTGGTTGGTGTAACAATAGTCCTTAATTTGTCATTCGTTTGATGGATGAACCTTTATAATTGTGTATCAATTAACTCGCTTGGCAGCTCGAAGGCAGGAAGTATTGTTCAGCGTTTTTCGTAGTACTGAGTGGTAATTCGCCTTGATGCATCGCACGACTGCGTAACACTACGGGTATAGTTGTTCTGTCAGTGTTCATAGCCAAGAGGTATGCCAAACAATAGACAGGGTAACGTGTAGGCGGCGCCGACATTAGCGTTGTTGGCAGATCTAGAATCATTGACCATAACAGACGTTGATTATGAGGCGCCGTGTGGAGCTTTGATCGAATGTGGTTTTGCAGTTCACACTATCTCTCGTAATGTGAAGTAAAGGGTTTCAACATCTGGACATGGTACAGTATTGAATAAAACATGCTGACAAGGTAATTGACCTGAACGCGTACACCACAACTTTAACAAGTTAATTGAGCGACATGGAGAGAAAAATGTATTGGAGGTGTGGTGACTGAATTAGCATGATGGTTTGCGTGACTGAACAGCAGCTTGCCAGTATCGGACAGGTTAGTTCGACTTTCTGCAATTCTGATGGATGAACCAGATATAGTCAAGATAATGTGAAGTGTATCAGATTAGCTGATGGAGTGTGCATTATCAACCGTTAGCACGACACTTGGGTGTATACCCAGCCATACGTTAACGTAAGCATCGGTTTATCTTACTGGTGTAAACATCCTTGTAACGACATGTCCGCTAACGATGCACGTTCAGGTCTTCTTGGTTGGCAAGACATACTGTCCGATAACAGGATACCGGACAGTCCTGCAATCGACGTTTCACGTGGAATGAACAAATCGATGTTTACATCACAGCGTAAGTGAGCTCACATCTAAGTAGCTAACCTCAACAATGCTAACAGAAATGATTGCACAAACTCACTTTTCATCGATTGTTGGCAATGTTTAATGTGTTGAATATGTATTGTCATGCGACTGCGATCCGACCATGTTCACGCTTAAAGAAGCAGTATTAAGTAGAAAGTATTTGGCATTCTTGTGCGCCCAGTTGATGTTGACGCAATCAATCCCCTGGCCGCCTAACCGATAGCATCAACAACGTATGAAATAACAAGGCTGTTCGTTCATTTCATCTGTTTTGTTCATATATACATTTCTTACTAGGCGGTCTGGTCTTATGTTTTGGCGAATGATGCAAGTACAGCACAAAAGTGTGTCAGCTGTTCGTTTAGTCAAGTGGTACACATAAGTGTACTGATGTATGCTTCTAACATACGCACCTATAACATGTGGTTTTTCTCCAAATAGATGACTCACTACAATTGAAGCCGGTCGAACCGAATGCATTTTGGATTCACAAAAGTGAAGAAGTCATTCAGCTTGAATTTGTCTTTGATCAACTTGGCTCGACAGTGCATTTAGAGCCTCGCGGAACGACACTCAAGTGCCACCTCGACGAAGATGGCATCGTGAGTTTCAGTGAGCTTCAAATGACGTTAGAACTGAACGCGAATAATACGGAATCGAGAACTTACACGGCTGAATGCAGCATGCACGATGGCCAGGTCGTTCGCTCCGTTCAAATTGAACTTTACAGTAAGCAAATGGAATGCTAGAAGCGAGCCCATAGTAGCATCTTTACCACAAGTGATACTGTTGGCCTTTCTATCACGTCTGTTTTTGTGCACAGTCCAAACTGAGTTATCGAAGGAATGTGAGGGGATGACAGTGGTTCTGCTGCCCACGAAGTTTGTTCTGTTGGCCGGATAGAAAAACGTCACCAATGAATAGTTTAGAATTGTATATTCGTCCATTTGTTCTTCACTGGATGACTCGTCAACATTTGCTGACCTGCGCAGCACTCAGTAACCCAGAGACTCTGCTAACCATAGTTTGGGGCTAAACAAGTTGTGACTTGCTGCCAGTCGGCTGGCACATTTTACACTGGTTGTCACGGATACACGTCTAAAAGGTTCGGTTTCATCTGATGTTATTTTCGCTGCATTATAGTGAACAGTATTCCGCTAGACATCCTACCTTAATACATAATTATGTTTGTCTATTTTTGCTCCTTACAGACGAGGAAGATCTCAGCTTGGTTGTCGATGGACCGAACACGACGATGCACTTTATTAGCGAATCCTATGTTTATACTTGTCGACTGATCAACACTAAGAAGCCGGGTGATCAGACATTGATGGCGGAGCCTCAGTGGATTGCCCGAAAGAGTGACGAGAGAATCAAGTTACACGCGAACTTCTTGTTCATTGATTCTCAAACTGGAATAGGAAGGCATTCCATGATGTGCGTATACGTCGCGCCAGGGAGATTGCTGAAGCTGGCGAAAGATTTTTTCGTTTGTGGTAGGTGAACCGCATGCTGTCATTTGCGGTCATAATCGGTGTTTTGGTTCTTCTAAACGCCAATCAATGTAGGTTCAATAAATTTCTGTCAGTTTCACAAAAAATTGAAAAGCTGTTGTGCTTAATTTGACCACGACTCTACAAATAGCTGCTGTTACGCTGGGTAATGATTGTGAAGCGATATATATATATATCAAACATTAATATTTGTTACGAAAGAAGAAAACACGAGTGTGGGTTAATATGTATGTAGACTAATGTATAGTTACGAGGATAGGCGAATATGGGGAACTCATGTAGAGTGTGAAGTAATTCACGAGATGATGTAATTACTGATATCAGTAAACCAGGATTACGCGGTATGAGAATATTGTGAATGTTGAAGGGGCAAGTTTGCGTTGATATGGTGTGTAGGTGTGAGGTTGCTATGCAGCTCAGTTCCTCATGCCCTATGCCTTTGTGTTGTTGAAGGCTTCACCTTTCGAGGTGTGACACAGTAACCTGTATTGTTTCACGCGTCTACAAGGCTAGTGTTGTGTCCGCAAGAGACGCTTGGCCAGCGAGTTCGTTTATTGCGCAAACTTCCGTACAGGTCATGCCAAAAACTGCCACAAACGTGTGCACTCATTTGTACAGCAGACATGCGCTAACATACATTGGCTGACAGTATGTTGTCATTTGCCTTGGTGGAAGTTCACACACAGCACGTATACATTGTTCTGATAGTCTTTTCTTGTCCGTCGTGTTCGGGGCTTGTCCTCTTCTTCCTGAATGTCGCCTGTGGATAGTATACTACCTGTGAGTAGTATACTACTCACAACGAAACTGCCTGTTATACAACACTAGTTACGTATGTGGGCATCAAATGCTGGTCGGTTAACATGCATGAGGGACATTCAGTAAATGCGTGTATGTATTTTGTGTGTACATTTCCTGGCCTTTCCATCTGCCACCTGTTCAGGGCTGTCCCCCGTTTCGGTTCACAATGTTATGCCGACTAAGACTCCGGCCCTTTCAGGCATATCCACATCAGAGAGACCAAAGAGAAACAGTCAAACGGAAGCAGTTGCACCTGTAGGTTCGTATATCGCACTGCTGGTTTCATAGGCGTGCTTAGGTAGTGAGACACAAATCTATCATTGTACAGTAGTGTTGTATAACAGCCAGTTTCGTAGTGAGTAGTATGCTACTCACAAGTAGTGTATTACCCACAGGCGACATTGAGGAACAAAAGGACAAGCCCCGAACACGACGGACAAGAAGAGACTATCGAAACAGTGTGTACATGATGTGTGAGAACTTTCACCAGGGCTAATGACCACGTACTGTCACCCAATGTATGTGAGTGCATGTCCGTCGTGCAAATGAGTGTACACGTTTGTGGTTTAGTTTTCGACATGACCTATACGAAAGTTTGCGCAATAGATCGATTTGTTGGCCAAGCGTCTTTTACGGACACAACAGTAGGACTGCATTTATAGTTGTAGCTCTGCTACATTCCGCACACGGAAGGAGAGGTCACAATTGCGCATTGCATTTCGATCGCCTGACGATTGGTGATGACCACCGACGTATTATCCTGCACGGTTGTAAGTCTGCACAAATTCCCGAAAGCTTGACATTTTTCTATACGTCTACTATGCTCAGCAATAGTCCGGATGTGTCATCAACATCTTATTCACCGTACTCGCGGACTGGGTTAACCCCTTACAGCTAAGTAAATCATAGTGTAGCGAGCAGACTTTTGAACGTACCTCCCCCGCGTTGAGGTATTCGGCCGAGCGTTCGAAAACTCGTACCTCCGACCTGACAATCCACCACAGGAATACTTCAACGCGGGGGGAGGTACGTTCAAAAGCCTGTCGCGATCGAATCACGAACAACGTGCGCGACCGGAGAGTCATTGCTCGACTGGATCGGACCAACGGGCGAGGCAGCGCAGGCGAAATACGACAGACGGCCAGATCGGAGGCGTGGTTTTTCCAACATTTAGAGGAACATCTCGACACGATGTTGGAANAGTAGTATACTACTCACAACGAAACTGCCTGTTATACAACACTAGTTACGTATGTGGGCATCAAATGCTGGTCGGTTAACATGCATGAGGGACATTCAGTAAATGCGTGTATGTATTTTGTGTGTACATTTCCTGGCCTTTCCATCTGCCACCTGTTCAGGGCTGTCCCCCGTTTCGGTTCACAATGTTATGCCGACTAAGACTCCGGCCCTTTCAGGCATATCCACATCAGAGAGACCAAAGAGAAACAGTCAAACGGAAGCAGTTGCACCTGTAGGTTCGTATATCGCACTGCTGGTTTCATAGGCGTGCTTAGGTAGTGAGACACAAATCTATCATTGTACAGTAGTGTTGTATAACAGCCAGTTTCGTAGTGAGTAGTATGCTACTCACAAGTAGTGTATTACCCACAGGGGACATTCAGGAGCAAAAGGACAAGCCCCGAACACGACGGACAAGAAGAGACTATCGAAACAGTGTGTACATGATGTGTGAGAACTTTCACCAAGGCGAATGACCACGTACTGTCACCCAATGTATGTGAGTGCATGTCCGTCGTGCAAATGAGTGTACACGTTTGTGGTTTAGTTTTTGACATGACCTATACGGAAGTTTGCGCAATAAACCAACTTGTTGGCCAAGCGTCTTTTGCGGACACAACAACTGGTGCCGTGACGAACGCGAGGATGAAGATTCCCTGGCCACAGCCGTTCGAAGATGGAGACGTCCGGACGTTCCTGGAGGACTTGGAGGACGTGGCCGAAGTGGTCGGAGTCAAGACCGACCGTGGGAAGCTGGCTGCCCTGCGGACGCTGGTGAAGGGCAGGGCGAAGGCGGTGCTGGACGCAGCGCGAAGAGGCCCTGCGAAGATGGAGTGGGCCGCTGCGAAGGAGACGCTGGTGGCTGCGTTTGACAGCCCGGCCGACCGCCAGGAGGCCATGCGGCGGTTCAAGGCGGCCAGGCTTGGACAAGGAGCGGACCCGTCCGTGTTTGCCACCACTCTGCAAGGTTTGCTGGACAGGGCTCTGCCAGGATTGGATCAAGAATCACGACGGCAGTTGTTAACGGAGCAGTTTATTGAAGGTCTCCCGATGGAGGTTCGCGACCAAGTCCGTATTGCCCATGTCGCCCGGCCGATGGACCTTGACGATCTGGCGAAGGTGACACGGGAGTTGGCAGTAATGTCCGTGGCCTCAGTGGATTCAAACAGCAATACGGACAAGAAGACATTGGAGGTAATGCAGAAGGCAATGGAGCAACTCGCAGCGGATGTAGCTGCCCTGAAAACAGCAGCACGGAAGAACGATCAACCAGGAGGCTGCTTCATCTGTGGAAAAAAAGGACATTGGAAGAAGGATTGCCCAATCCGGCGGTCTCAGAGGTCTAAAAATAAAGTGTTTCGTGATTGTTCTTTTTGTTGGGCGGGTCGACTAGTAATGGGAGCGATTGAGAAGGGGGCCGTACATACAAGGGTTGAAGTTGATGGAGAGGTAGAACAGTGTTTAGTCGATACAGGGGCAGCTATTTCGTTGATTGCTCGTGCCGAAAAGCAAAACCTAGAACCGACATCCATGATGATCAAGACGGTTGGAGGTCATAGTCTACTGGTTGACGGTGTGAAAGAATGTGGGGTACGTATCGGCGGCCATATCGTAAAGCACCGTTTCATTGTGTCCCCAGAAACCAGGCAAACGATACTCGGAGCCGATTTCCTCGCTGCAACAGATGCCGTGATTGACTTGAAGCTCAAGAAGTTGTCAACCAAGTATGGCTCCCTGACGCTCATAGGACAGCGAAAGGATAGCGTCAACCAAGTACGCAAGGTTAAAACCCCCAGTTGCACAGCCCCCCTGCTCCAGTCCACGGTCGAGAAATACGCGGAAGTATTTACGACTGACGATGATCCGTACGGATTTTGCAACTGGATTGCCCATGAAATACCAACAACCGGAACATTTCGACCTCACGGGCCCCGCAGGATACCGGTTCATCTTGAGGAGGAATTGAGGAGACAAATACAGAACATGCTGAGCGAGGATGTTATCGAAGAAGCCAACAGTCCGTACAACTCGCCTGTTCTCCTGGTGAAGAAGTCCAACGGGAAGTACCGCTTTTGTGTGGATTTTAGACGGCTGAATGAGGTAACACAGAATACAGTCGTACCAATACCGTCCGTCGCTGATATTTTTGACAAGCTACAGCAGGCGAAATTGTTCACAGTTTTGGACTTACGCTCCGGATACTGGCAAGTACCAATTAAACCCACAGATCGTGAGAAGACCGCATTCACGGTAGGCGAAAAACAGTATCAGTTCAAGCGCATGCCGTTTGGCCTATCCGGGGCACCGTTCACATTTCGGCGCCTGATGGTTCAGCTGGTAAAACGACTGGATAATGTGGCGGTATACGGAGATGATATCGTAATATACAGCAACACGGAATCGGAACATGCTGCCCATATAGATGCTGTCTTGAATCGCATTAAGAACTCAGGACTGCGGATCAATGCTGATAAGTCACAGCTCGGACGATCATCGGTGGTGTTACTGGGACACAAGGTGGGTCAAGGTGAAATCAAGCCTCTCCCGGAGAAAATACTGACAATTAGAGAGGCCGTGGCTCCGAATTCCAAACGAACCCTGAGACAATTTTTGGGTCAAGCGGGGTACTACAGTCGGTTCGTGAAAAATTTTCACTCCATTGCATCGCCATTGTACGAACTCCTTCGAAAAGACAAGAAATTTGAATGGACCGACGATGCCCAGAGGGCGTTCAAGCGAGTGCAACAAGCGATGAACGAGCAACAACTGACGTTGAAACTACCGAAAACAAAAGAAACGTTCATCGTAGCAACAGATGCCAGTGACCGTGGCATTGGGGCAGTACTCAAGCAAAAGGAAGGAGTAATCGAGTATGCCAGCAGAGTCCTGACTCCAACGGAGCAGAAATATTCGACTATTGAAAAGGAATGTTTGGCAATCGTCTGGGCACTGGACAAGTGGAGGCCATACCTGTTGGGTCAACAGTTCCACGTGGAGACGGATCACAAACCCCTGGAATGGATCATGACTGCGAGGGACCCGAGAGGCAAATTAGCCCGATGGGCATTACGTTTACAGGAATATGACTTCACGATCAACCATGTGCCTGGTTTGAGCAATTGCGTCGCGGATTTTCTTTCTCGACCACAAGTAGACGACGAACTCCCCAAAGTGACCGTTGGAGTCAACGGCTTAATAATGGAGCAGGACCCACAAACGCTAGTACGCCTACAACGTCAAGATAAGGTCCTCCGGAAAGTGATTGAAGCTCTGGCAAGAGGCGTGAGAATCCCCACAAATACTAAGGATGAGGAGCTGAAAATAATCGCATCCCAATGGAAAAGAGTTGGCTTAAACAGTGCAGGCGTATTGACATGGCAGCGTGGCGTTGGGCACCCGTGCGTGGTAGTCATCCCGAGACAACTGAGGAGGAAAGTGGTGGCAGACTGCCATGAAATGGCACACACCGGATGCACTAGGACGTACGATCTGTTGCAACAAAGAGCATATTGGCCGAAAATGAAAGAGGATGTGACAACTTACGTGCTTGCATGCCAACAGTGTCAGTTACTGAAAAGCGACAATCGGGGAGCCCAACAGCCCTTACAGCCAATACCAGTCTCCGAAATCGGTGAACTCTGGTCTATGGATCTTATGGGCCCATTTCCACTGAGCGCCCGCGGTAACCAGTACGTTCTGGTCATGACGGAACACTTTACCCGTTGGATCGAAGCGACTGGCGTTCCGGATCAGAAAGCATCTACGGTGGGAGATATGGTGATGAAGCACATTGTAGCAAACCACGGTGTACCAAAGGCGATCTTGACGGATCAGGGACCATGCTTCGAAAGCGATGAGTTTCGAACACGCATGCAACAACTGGGAATCAAGCGCATCCGAACGACGCCGTATCACCCACAAACGAATGGCCTAACTGAGCGTAACAACCGAACGGTCAAAGAATGGTTATCAGCCAAAGGAGGAGACTGGGAGTCTGCGTTGCCACTAGTGTTATTGGCCTACCGGGCGTCTGTGCAGGCGAGCACGAAGAAATCTCCATTTCAATTGATGTACGGTAGAACCCCTCGACTTCCGGTGGATCAGGACATTGGGGTATGGCCAGAGTGCATTGATTCCACTAAAGAATTGGTAACCGAAAGAGAAAGAGCCCAACGAAATCTGAAAGCATCGCAAGCACGCACAAAGGAGAAATCCGCAAGGCAACGGTTCGGCAAGACTAGAATGTTCAACCTAGGAGAACGGGTGAAATATCGAGACCATCGGAACACCGGTGCCAGCGGGCCAGGATCAAGAAAACTTTTGCCTAAATGGAAAGGTCCGTATTTGGTAATATCCAGACGAGGCCCAGTATACACGATCAAGAAGGACGGCGAGACGAAACGAGTGCACGCCAGTGAGTTAGCAACGTGGCACGAGATGCCGGCGCGACGAACCAGAAGATCAATAATCCGGGAGGAAACACCGCGTCGATCGGAGAGGATTCGTCGACAAATGCGAAGGAACCAAGGAACCTCAGAAGGGGGAGGAGTGTTGTATAACAGGCAGTTTCGTCGTGAGTAGTATGCTACTCACAAGTAGTGTATTACCCACAGGCGACATTGAGGAACAAAAGGACAAGCCCCGAACACGACGGACAAGAAGAGACTATCGAAACAGTGTGTACATGATGTGTGAGAACTTTCACCAGGGCTAATGACCACGTACTGTCACCCAATGTATGTGAGTGCATGTCCGTCGTGCAAATGAGTGTACACGTTTGTGGTTTAGTTTTCGACATGACCTATACGAAAGTTTGCGCAATAGATCAATTTGTTGGCCAAGCGTCTTTTACGGACACAACAGTAGGACTGCATTTATAGTTGTAGCTCTGCTACATTCCGCACACGGAAGGAGAGGTCACAATTGCGCATTGCATTTCGATCGCCTGACGATTGGTGATGACCACCGACGTATTATCCTGCACGGTTGTAAGTCTGCACAAATTCCCGAAAGCTTGACATTTTTCTATACGTCTACTATGCTCAGCAATAGTCCGGATGTGTCATCAACATCTTATTCACCGTACTCGCGGACTGGGTTAACCCCTTACAGCTAAGTAAATCATAGTGTAGCGAGCAGACTTTTGAACGTACCTCCCCCGCGTTGAGGTATTCGGCNGTCCATCCTAATCTTTCTGTTTCTTGTGGAGAGGAATCAAACGACAGCTTATCTTCTCTAGACAGTTCACTCACTAGAAGGTGAGATGGTTCACCACAACCATCAGTGAACCGCAAGGTTAGTTGGAAGAATCAGTATTTACAATTTGCTTCTTTCGTGCCATTTGGTTTGGTGCGAATCCTGTCTTGCAGAGCTCGACAAATCTTCACTGACGGCTGTTAGCAAGGAGAGGAGAAGAGGTCAAAGACGTTGTTCGCGAATGAGTATTATTGTGTACGCGTCAAGGCCGCGGCCGCATGTGTGCCCCACACTCGTGCCAAGGATCCAAGAGTGTTCTGATTGGTCGCGGTCTCAACGACGAACGGCTCACTCATCCATGTACTTTAAAATGACCCAATGGCTTGTAAATGCGACAGCACACGATGCGCTTCTACTGATTGACTTGTTCTCACTAGCGTTGTTATTGTCCGTAAGGTATGTAGCGGGTGGGGATCGGATACAGATACAACAGGTATCCCGAGAAGTTTGTCGACAGTCACAGGCAGATAAAAGCCGATCAAGAATGCCCTGGGTGCGGCTCCTAAGAATCCATCCTCTCTGAACCAACTTTCCAAAGGCGGCTATGTCACAACTGACGTAAACTGGAAATTATGGTCTGCCATAACTCGTACCTAACCTGCGGCCGAATTGAGGTTGCTGCTCACAGCTAGAAGCGTTTCTCAGCTTGTTCATAATCATGACTTCCCGAATTGTTCTGTTTCACATGTAGTCTATTAGTTCATTTGCACATGTGGTAATGTCTGTGTCAACAGAACAGATCGGTGACTAGGTCAGAGAGTGGTTGAACAAATGCTAAAGTGGGTGTTTGGTGCGATGATGCAATAGGTAGTGACAACAGAACAAGTGAGCCGAAATCTCACCTCTTCTATCAAAAACCTCATCACGGAAACAGGTCACGTTGTTCGTCTTGCCAAATCGTTTCACGTATAATTGCGCAACTGGAGTCCTAAATTACTTGCATTCTCCGAGGCAATGTTTACGACAATTACTCGCCGTCTGGTCCTTTGCGTACGTGGACTGTTGACTTATGCAGTTTGCTTGCCCTGAAATTCATGTCAGTTCTTGTTACATGTAAACCCAATCATTGACCGCTTCTATTGTTATTGCCATGTCCTGGATATTCTAGTATTTTACTTTCGTGACTGGAAGGATTAAACAAAAGTGACCAATGGAATGAGAATAACACAACGTTACGAAAAATTTGTAATAACCTACGTTCCAACCATTTCGGGTGGCCCTATGCAGGAGTGTTGTAACCGAGACCACACTCACAAAGGTTAACGTGTTAATGGGATTTCGATCGCAACATTCCTGAGGAAGGCTACCCAAAGTGGTTGAAACGTAGAGTAATACAATTTACTCGTGACGGTGTATTGTTCCCAACCAGTTTTTCAATAACATATTAAACACTACGTCCAAACTGTTTGGCTACATTCATACTAAATTTGGTGCGGATATCTTACAAGTGATTAAACGAAATGTTAACATCTCGCGATATGTCTTCCATCGTCATTAGTGAACTTTTATGGGTGGCAACATGTAAACTAACTTGGTACGGCATGTGAGATTGACAGGTACCAACCACCGGGCGTTCTCCACATGCTGGATTCGCGGAGGCTGACCTGCTTTCGACAGTTGCCGGACCAACACCGTAGTGATCAGGACATGTCTGATTAGTCGTAGTCTGACCGGTCAACTGATGATCAAGGTTCATGATGCACTGTCGTCCGTGTACTGTTAGCCCGCAACCAGCGTTCATCACATTTCGCATAAACAGTGTCCACTTATCTAGAGTGAATCAGCTCCCATTTCAGTATCTATGTTTTGCCGTTAGTTAGCATGAGATGAGTGAAGTTGCGGCTAGCCGTACACTGCTCACGCGCAAGTGTGTTTCCAAGTCAATCGCAGTATCACCTCTAGGAGATACACTGTTAAGAGCAAAACTTGAGTCTAGTACAATCGTTTACCGGAAACCAGATTGGGAATGCGAAATTGGATGTGAAAAAGTGGTTGAATGTTAATAATGGCTGGTTTGACACAATTCAGTAGCGGTCAGGTTCACGTGATGACGTTTGCTGTCAGATAGCAAGGTGATAATTGTGAAGTTTCAGTTTGACGAAGACTTGGAACGAACTAGGGAAATTTGACCGGAAATTGCATGACATGGACCCATATTGTGCGCGAAGACATATTATGTGATAAGTAAAAACTAGAGGACAAAAGAGCCGATAGGATATAGTATTTGAGTGTAACCGCTGGACAGCAACCAAGTTAACCGCTAGCTTTCTTCTAACGGCAACGTATCCATCAATCTGAACTTCCAGCCAAAGACTAGATAGGTTTTGTCGGTCATTAATGCAGTGCGCATGGTTACGCAAAGGCGATTAATCAACGAGCTATAGATAAGTTCACCATCAATCCCGTATCCATCGTCGAGCGGTAGCATCGCTACCACCTGTCAATGTTGATGGAGGCCCTCGCGAGTGTATGCTGTTGGTGTCAATGTGCTGACTATTGTGGTGGTCCATCCGATAAGCATATCTGGTAGTTGGCGGCATTCACAACGTGCCGCTGATTAGGGGGCAGATAAGGTGACGGGTTGGCTTCTGACGGTCGTCAGCGAAGTCACGCAGAGTTAATGGTGGTTGGCATTGTCATTAAAGTCAAACTATGGACTCGACCGATCCTGGACATCAGGCAGCTTCGGTTTGCCAGTAAGAGATCATGGAGACATGATTTCGATTACAACACTCCTGAGGAAGGCCACCCGAGGTGGTTGAAACGTAAAGTATTAAAACTTGCTCGAAACGTTGTGTTATTCCCAATCTGTTTATCAATAACATGTTAAACACGACGCCCAAACTATTCAACTTCATTCGTACTACATTTGGTGCGGATATCTTACAAATGATTGTCTATTCTTCTATAAAAGGGCACTTTCATAAAGTCTGTCAGCATGTGTAGCTGGGAGCACGGGGATCAGATTAATGTTTCGCAGACAGATCTAGGGAACTTGGTTAGAAAATTTCTAGACACCGGTATTGCACATGACAAAGAAAACAGTGATAATCCACAAACTGCAATGGGCGCGTCTGCGGCTTACAACGTTCTCGAGAAAATATGGCAAACTCCAGTTGATTCGCGAGGGCGTCGTTTGCCAATAGGTTTCATGCATAATTTCCTCCCATAAAATACCGTACTCCCTACTGCTGCCGAACGAACGGCTGTTGTCATGGTAACGTCGAGGAACTGGTCCGAATCGCCGCCTAAAACTTCGACATGAAAAAAACTCTATTGGCATTTTGTCGTGCGCCTTCCTTAAGAGCTGACTAGTTTGGGAACTTGATTTCAGCCTCCTCAGCACACTACCCTCACGTTATCGTGAGGCTGCCATGTTCACCACTACCCAGCCACTGCACGACCGAACTATCACATTTAAACGCGCAGCCTTATGAGCTGATACGTAACGCTTAGGTGGTCCGATTTCGTATGATGGTCTGATCGAAGCAATGCAGGCCAGAAGGCGTGCGACCCCGTTAGCCAACCAAACGGGAGCCGTGCTGCTGCATGCACCTTTTGTATGAACATTCTGGCCGATCTATATCGGAAGTAAACGCTAGATTTGAGTTTCGCTAGTGCACGGCCGTTACCACTGACACGCCATGACAAGGTAGAAACTGAAATCTAGTGCATTTTTTATGAGGTACCGACTGAACAGTCTGTGGGAATGTGGATACTTCGATCAAATTTATCAGAATCCGTCAACCATTTGACGGGTAACGGTGCTTTTGCCGGACGAACTGTGAAATTTGTACAATGGAACGGGGTAGCCCTAAATGAGAATGAACTGTAAGTTTTTCTTTTTGCCAACTTCATGTTGGTACTGGAGGCAAGCATTCAAAAATTCAGTACATCATTTCAACATATGTTACGCAGGCAACATGACTGCAGTTGTTACAGTCTTCTTTCAAAGCCCTTCGACTTGATGAATGAACCGAATAATCCGACGCCTCAACATACTTTTCGGGCAAGTGGTCTTGCGAAGCTGAAGTGAATTCCGGCTTCTGATCAAGAGGTATTTGAGTCAACAGTTTAGGAAAATGATCGCCTTAGTCCACATAATAACCAATTGAGGTGGACTGCTTACCATTCCTAAAACTCTCCCGTGGGATTTTTACAATTCAAATGCTGTGTTACACAGTTGATTGCTGCTTGGAATGGTGCTCACGAAACGATCACAATAGAAGGTCTATCATATTTTTAATTGTTCCCGTTTGATTCCGGTTCAATCTGGTCACGGTGTGACGTGATGTGACGGATTGCGCATCTCGATGACCAAGTGGACTAAAGTGGACGATGAGATGATCACACCAACAGAATTACTCATACCAGGCAGACCAATAGGTAGAGGTCTCACAAACCACAATCTCCTGGTTCTCCAGGTTGAGGGTTGGAAGATGGTCGGCATCTATTTCCGAAAAACGTACCATTTCTGGTACACCGCCACCCACCCGCTGCCTTGCGGTACAGGC
>QNGE01000360.1:138966-218929 GCA_008508345.1 Paragonimus westermani | reverse complement strand
ACCTAACTAAAACCTGTGTGGTGCAGACGTCTTGTGTTGACCCAAACTAAACGGCATTCGCATCGTGGATATACGGTTTTTCAGGACGAATCAGGTTTCCAGAGAACAAAGCACATCAACCTGGACAATACTTCGAATGACCCGTCCACGCTGATCTCGATAATGCAACAAATTGCCTTCACCACAGATGGAGCGGTCGAATGAGACATGTTGACAGGAAGCGGGACAACACAGCACAGTAAAGAGACCATAAAACTGAGCGGCGCCAAGCGACGCTTGCTGTTTTCACAACATGGCTATAGTAATACGCCACGTCGGAGTCCACAAATGCCACGATAGATCTAAAAACACATCATCACGTGCCGCAGATTCCACGAGAAAATGGTTAAATCATGATCGATCTCTAACCGACTCGTATATCTGTTTCGTTCGTGAATGCAGCTTCCCACTATCTATCATCCGGTGAAAAATGTCATCGTGATGGCACAGTTCGTTGGGAAATACCACTCTTTTATTATATCCATTTGCATTCACCGGCGCATTCGGGTTCTCGGTTCAGCGTTGCCCTTCGAACAAGATCTGTGATGTATGATATGCATTGTCCAGACCGCCTGAATTGCTTGCTTTGCTTTTACTCGCGATTGTTAACTAAATGTTTTGTTCACTCTTATCGCCAAACTTACGAATTTCATTTGTTACAAGCCCTGTGCACGTGAATAATTGAGGTTTGTTGCAGCGCGCTTGTTAGTTTATGCTGTTATTACTAGCGTAGCAACCAATCGAACCTGTTTTTTACTTTGCGGTCCTACTCTAATGTGTTATTCGGATATCTACGGGTAACGTTGTTGTGTTGCCTACACCTAGCCGTTTTGTCGCTTACATTTAATAGAGTCGACGGTCTTCTTGATTTCACAAGTTTCTGCTCCGCATTGCTATGTTTCGTGCTTCCGGCACGGATACACTTGGTACATATTGACCGCATTTTGAACTATAGATGCAGCGCAGATCGAGGTAAGCCCCGAGAATCAGGTGATGGGTTCACATTCTATCGGATGTTTTACTCAACAGAAGGTTCGCGAGGACATGACGTTTGTTCCACGGTCGCTTATAACATCAGTTCTTTGATGATAGGCGATCCGCATGGCACTAGCCCTCAAATCATATGCATACACCTGCAACTCGGCTGAGGTAAATCTACAATATTTTTTTAGTGTTTTGTGAAAATCTACTCGTTCCACCGATTATCCAAATCCCGACACAACAGTAGATCTGACAATGGGTCAATCCAAATGTCGCGTCACAGATACCGCATTAGGATTGGACGAACATTCTCAGTGTTGTGCCTTCTGTTATTCGCCTATTTGTTTGTTCCTTATTGCGCCAACTAATTTACAGTTTGTGACATTGCATGTGCTTATACGATTAGCCGATGACGGACTGTGATTTTTTAGTAATGTTGTACATCCATACATTTGGCTTCTCATCTCATGAAGATACATAGCTTTCTGCCATCAGTACCAGGTCTTCTCCCTATTACTTGCGTGGGAGTTTTCAATTCACATACGATTTCTAGGGTAATTTGAAGTCCCTAATTCCGAGTATCGCATGTTCATAGTTCAATTATGTGTTACACCGATGCTACGAGTGATCTTTGTCTATGATCAGCTGTTCGTCACAGTCCGCCTGGTACCGGTGAGTGCACGACATTCTTGTAATGGTGATTTCAACGCACGAGCTGGGCATGACTTTGTAGCCTGGCAGTGATTACTCGGACCCCACAGCATAGATACAACCAGTGAGAACGGTGGTCGTCTTCCTCACTCGTGTGCCACTCAAAGTTTGACTGTCACAAACACTTAATTTCAGCTGGATGTGGGAGATATCACGACCTTAACTCACTCAAGAAACAGTCAACACCATTTTCGTGACCACGGAATTCTGTGACAGCACCACATTCGCGAAGTACGTATCATGCGAATGATGCGCGTGTCTAAGTGCACCACGGTCTACGGGCTGGTTGTCACCAAACTGGTTATTCATGTTCGCAAGCATGCTTATTGTACAGCAAGTGAGCAACGACAAAAAGTATATGTAAGGTGACTGTTGAGGTCAAGATTGACAGTGGTATTTCTAGCGTGGTGCTGCCGTTCACGTGAACGACGCTGTTGTATCCACAACTCCTGACAGTAAGCGCCAACATCTAAAGGCATGGAATATGACGGCAACCATCGAGACGATCGATATTCAGCGTCAGAAACGCCAGGTATGGCAAGACGACAACGCACCTATTGTGTTAAGCAGCTTGAGATGAGAGAAGAATGAAGTGGTCCCAAAATAAATCCAGATAATGACAGCAAAGTACCACTCCCTTAAGCGTTCTCCGTTAACTCGCCGAATGGCTTCGTGGAATCGAGAAAGACTGGCGGAAGTAACATGTGTTGATGCAGCCTACTGAAATGACCGGTTACCATTGATTAAGTGGCCATAACTAGCATGCCACGACGAGATGTCAGGAATCCGCTTGCTTTCTTATTAGATTAAGCGGAGGAGCAGACAACTATTGAACACCTATGAAACGGGAAGGTTATAGCTAAAGATGGGTTACCCGGTGGACCGTCCGAAACAGTTGTCCTGTTTTAGAACGTGTTCAGCTCCAGCTTGATCACTTCACCTGGGACCTGGAAGTAGTCTCTCAGGAGTTTAAGAATGCCATGACAGTACCTTTGCTCGAAGTTGAGGGTAGCAAACAATGCATCGAAACACTGGTATGTTCAGCCGTGCTGGAAAGGTGCTTGTAGGAATCCCCAACTAAGCTGCGTACTTCAACAATTTTTATACTGCTGTTTGTGCTATTCACACTCAGTGAAGAAGAACTCTAACGACTGACCATGGCTTCCGAGACCGCGATCTGAAAATTTTGTTTGAATACTGACACAGGTTAAACGTTTTTTCTTCTATGGACGAAGGGGGTGTATCTACACCGGGAATGCACAGCAATGGGAACAGTGTGGATAGCTGCACATAATTCTGGTATTAAGGTAACAATCTGTAGACGGATCTCTCCGCGTATTCATAGTTGAGAACTTCTGCGACGGAGGCTAACGCTGCTTTCGGACGCGGTGGAAAGCGTGTCTGGAAAAACCGAAACCTGCGGATAATCACTAAGCTGCCTGTGTGCTGCTCACTGGTGCCTTCTACGCTATTGTACGGCAGCGAAAATTGAATACTTTATCAGCGGAATGTGCGCTATCTCAGCCGCTTCTACCTGTAGCGTCTAAGGCACACCTTGGGTGTTTGATTGTCGCACATGTTTCTGAACACTAAGGTGCTTGGGCGCACGGACCCAGACAGGTCCCAAGCCATACTGATGCTCAATCAACTTCGTTGGCTAAGACAAGTTCGTAGGATGGGTGGCGGATGGATTTCGAAGCAGTTGTTGTACGGGCAAGTGAAAACAGCTGAGCAAACTCCTGATGGTCATAGGCCTTGATACCAGGATGTAATTCACGCATGTTTTCCGCGTTGTAATATTTATTTTAGATCATGGAAAGATTTATCCTTGACCTCGACCATCTGGAGGAATGGGATCCGGACGAGCTTCCAAAGGTTCAGTGGACGAGAGTTGCGTGACGGTGAACTGAAGCGGGTGGTACACGAAGGAACTATAGATGCCATAGGTCATCTCGTTGCCATGAGTGAGGCCGTGGATTGATAGGTCATCAACCTACTCATACTCCACCGTTAGTAAAGAGGCGACGTCGGATGCAAGTAAACTATATCGGTTACATCTATTCTTTCGTCCATATCAACCACAGCTCTCCATCGTTCGTTAACTCATCTGCTTTCATTTACAGAAAGCTTGACCGTGACCGTCTTGCATTGACCGGCTAAACCGTAAAGGCTTCCACTCACATGCTTCCCGGTCCAGTTTCTTCGGGTTTACAGTGGCTACGTGGAGTGTGAGCGAAACCACAATGTGTGTAGTGCAGGCCACTTGTGTTTAATTTTATGGGTTCGGTCCCTGTGAAAAGTTAATTCGAACCGGATGCCACAAACCGTGTGTGACAGGCTCGGTGTTAGTCAGGTAGGTGAAGGTGAGTCGCACAGCAGAGATTTTGTATGCGGTCCTGAGCGGGATGTGCATAGACACCCGTTTTTTGACCCTGGATCTTGGCAGTAGGATACGGATTGATGAGACAACTAGATTGTGGAATCAGCTGACCAGACATTAGGTGGATTAATGGGAGCCATTAATGCCACGGTGACTGTGGTCGACGCACGACAGGAGGCCTTTAGAGAAAACCTTTTAACCGGTTGCCACACGCACTAAACTAATGAGTATGATTTTTTGTGCTGATATCAAATCAGACAGACAGGTTTATTACGATCTTTTTTTTCTATCAAGCAACAGCTGTTAACCTGACGATGGTCAGTGATCGATATGTATTTACCAGTCGTGACCAACCCAGAGCCGATGGTTCAAATACACATGATTGTCTATACTTCCCCTGGAACTCTAAGTCGGTGAGTGATGAAAGGCGTAGGTTGTATTGCACAAATTGATGCGCCTGAAATCCAGACGCCCTAACTGTCCATCCCTTTGGTTTCCCTGCCTAATTTTTTCCATGCGCATACAATCAGTAAGCAAGTGTGGATCATTTTCTCTGTGCGCAACCACTTTATCTATGTGGTTAACCGTATCCATGTGCAGATCGGCCCGCCACAATGACCGAAACCTGGGAAAGTGGCGTGCATGCACGATCACAGCTGGTTTGTGCTGAGCAGCCGACGGTCCGAAGGATGAAGGTTAAGTGTCTTATGACTGGTGATCCTGTCTCCTCGCCTAGATAAGGAACTCGTAGTTTTCTTTCTGGGGTCCGTATGCCAAAGTTAAGCCAATATCTTAACTAGGAAAACAATCTCTAATTAATAACTCGAGTTGTAGTTCAAGAGAATAAGAAATTGAGTAAACGTGTGGTTGATTTCGAACCAATACTATGTCCAGCGAAACGTCTAAGCAACCATCTATGTTCATTCTTGGTTTCTAAGCTGCATAACGAAATAGAAACGGAAGTTTAACCGGTACTTGAACGTATTTCCAGCTTCCGCTATGTTACACGTTCTGCTCTGTGTTTGCAGACAAAAATAATGATATCGAGATTCTGCTCACTCCGAAATCCACCATACTGACTGGGCATTCTGCAGACCACGTGTCAGCACAGTTAGAATACATCTGTTCAAATGACCCTAAAATCATGCGTTACACGAAGTCGCTTACTGTGAAATGTGAGGTGAAGTACACCGATATGTTCAACAATCAAAGGCTTACGTTCCAATCTCGCATCGCGTTCAATCAGTTGCCTGCTGGTGAGGCCAACTTTGACTGCCACAATGAGGAGACCGGTTATTCCGCTCAATTCAGACGCATCATTCTACCACCTGAAGAGTTTGAGCTCTGGTGTCACCCACACAAAATAGTCAATACACAACTCTACAACGCTCACATGCGGATGTGTGCGAAAAATCTGAAGCAAGTCCAACCTTGGACCACTGTGTTCCCTGTTAACAAGTGGCCAGCAGTTCCCGTAAAGTGCAACGATACAGCAGGACAATTGGAGTTTTCGGAACAAAACTTTTTGGTTGTCCGTCCAACTCCACCTGCGGGTATCTACCACATTGTTTGTGACGGTGGCAGGTTTTCGAAGGATATTTTACTTCTTGGTGAGTAAATCAATTGTTTCACCAAAGCAAAAAGGGAACTCAGTGTTTCAAATAAATCAATTATGTATTTGGCCTTCGGTGTCTATGCAAACCATTTGTTATACTGTACGTTTCCATTCGTGATAAGGTGTGCATCCCACTATTTGAATAATGTCACTCCACGCCAATGTGAGGAAACCATGGAGGCACCTCGAATCCCGACCTGACCTATGGGTCCGATCAGCGTATAGGTGAATTATACTAGGGTGACTGCTGCCTAGTGAATCACACAGAGGTTCATGATATTATTGGTGAATATTGAAAGCCTATCTTTGAACCTTACACACAGGACTCTTGACAATGTGATACGGATGAGCCGAAATCCCCGAACGCCCCATAACCACTAGGTAAATGATCACTCCGTTTCCCACACTCATCCTACCGGCATCTACTCACGATACTTTCACCGGCATTCGGTCAACATGCAATTCAGTGCCCGTCAAACGGGTGTTAGATACACAGCAAAGCGAAATGGAGCAAGCTTTGTCTAAGGGCCCCAACTGTGTGACGCAAACACATTTCCGTCGTGGCCATTCAGGTACATTAGCACGCACATCTTCACCCGCATGATTTGATAGCCGTCGTAATTTTCCTTTGGTGTTGGCTAGATTCTCTCATTTGGTTGGGTAGACAACTAAGCGGATGATGCACCGATGCGAATGTTTGACAGCGCATCACCACATAGTGGTGTGGCTAAGGTGACATCTAGACTGAGACCTGTGAGACGTGATCAGAATACATGGGCCTTACATCCGCCGCTGAGTACGTTTCACGAATAATAGTTCCCAGGGCTGGGGGCCGGATAACGAGGTTCGCAAATTAGGTCAAAAGACTCATCAAACGGACAACCACCTGACCAACTGGGGCGAAAAAACGGGCGCAACACACCACTCAAACCACAACCAAATTAGCCAGCTGCGCGTGGGTGTGATGTACGCACATCACCATCACAACCGATCGGCCCCGTCGGCCCTGTGCTCTGGTCAAAACGGCCACGACCAGTCACACACGTCTCTGCAATCGTTTCAGCGCCTGAAGGGCAACGCTGGACTGGGAACCCGCATGCGCCGATGAGTACAAATTGTTGAGAAACGCTACCTTCTGGAACGGAAGCACAGGTCAGTTTTCGTGGCACAAAGCAATTCTCAGCAAATGGACAGAATTAAAGAATGATATTTCCCCAACGAACTGTGCCATCACGATGACATTTTTCATCGGATGATAGATAGTGGGAAGCTGCATTCACGAACGAAACAGATATACGAGTCGGTTAGAGATCGATCATGATTTAACCATTTTCTCGTGGAATCTGCGGCACGTGATGATGTGTTTTTAGATCTATCGTGGCATTTGTGGACTCCGACGTGGCGTATTACTATAGCCATGTTGTGAAAACAGCAAGCGTCGCTTGGCGCCGCTCAGTTTTATGGTCTCTTTACTGTGCTGTGTTGTCCCGCTTCCTGTCAACATGTCTCATTCGACCGCTCCATCTGTGGTGAAGGCAATTTGTTGCATTATCGAGATCAGCGTGGACGGGTCATTCGAAGTATTGTCCAGGTTGATGTGCTTTGTTCTCTGGAAACCTGATTCGTCCTGAAAAACCGTATATCCACGATGCGAATGCCGTTTAGTTTGGGTCAACACAAGACGTCTGCACCACACAGGTTTTAGTTAGGTGATTACGAACTAGGTTGGCATGTTGATACACGTGATGATTACTGGTCGAACTGGGCGGGGTGGGGTGAGGGGCGTAACGCATTCCTTGCAAGTATTCTGTCTGTTCGCAGATTGACTTCTCTAGGACTGTACAGACTGTGCGTGTATTTGTTTCTGGTGGTGGTTTTCGATGGATACTTTCACCTCACCGGGTGCACATCGGGCTTTTGGACTCTGGGATGACTAGTTCGATCCCCCCTCTCTCTGTATGTGTGCGTGTGTGTCAGTCTTTCTCTCTGACTGTGTTCATATTGAGTAATATTGGATCACACTCTTCTCAGTTCAGTTTGCGGGACACCAGACGCGCACAACTTGATCTGAACGAGTTTATCGTGTCGGCACCGGATCGCTCTTCTGGAACGCACTGATGTATGCTTATCGATGGCGTTTGCAGCTATTCGAAGGCCATTCGTACGTTCCGCACAACAAATATTCGGTCTTCATTCTAGATATCGCCTCTGGTTAAATGTATCTGCGATTGGTGACTAAATGTGTCGTACACCAAAACATCTACTCTGTAGTGTTCCAATGTACACGAGTGGAAACGTTAACATACTGAAACAATAATCCGCAGACTTCGTTCATAGGCTCATCGGTGTGTGGATTGTTACATGGCGGGAGAGAGAGCTTTGCCTATAGTTTCTTGGCTCTGAGTTTGTCTGGGAAAAATTGTGTTGGACGGTTTCTGAGTGCAAAGAAAGATGGGACGGAACCAAATACCAATGAGCTGAGTGAAGCTACTGGTTGCAATCTTTTCTGGAAATGAAAATGAAACACACTGAACATTCACATTCAGTCAGACTTGCGCAGTTGATGAGCCGTGAGACTGCGCTAGTATGGTAGTCAGATTATTGTCGTGCCGCTTGCCTTTCACGTGTGCGACAATGGAGTGACATATATTATGACTCTCACCTGATTCAACTGTGACCACACGGCTGTTAGTACCCGTTAGGTAGGCGAATCTTCCATTTACCGCTAGAAGGGTAGTATTCCGCTGACTGTTCAACATTACCTCCACGCGAAGATAAGAAGAAAAGAGAGCACTAGTACAGAAACCATGCAATCACAAGGGTTGCCGAAAATATTCTTCGCGGTTTTGTTTGCACAAGCGCGTTCACCTTAGATATGTCGACAGGCCACATCGCAAAGTTGTATGGGAGATGTCAATGCATTCCGAGATTTTGACCACTTGGAATATCGTCATTTCTGTGATTCGTGGCGAGCACGTGACGCGCGATGAGGGAGGCCGAGGCTTTGCATAAACGAGCGCTTGACCCTGTAGCACGGCTCCCGTTTGGTTGGCTAACGGGGTCGCACGCCTTCTGGCCTGCATTGCTTCGATCAGACCATCATACGAAATCGGACCACCTAAGCGTTACGTATCAGCTCATAAGGCTGCGCGTTTAAATGTGATAGTTCGGTCGTGCAGTGGCTGGGTAGTGGTGAACATGGCAGCCTCACGATAACGTGAGGGTAGTGTGCTGAGGAGGCTGAAATCAAGTTCCCAAACTAGTCAGCTCTTAAGGAAGGCGCACGACAAAATGCCAATAGAGTTTTTTTCATGTCGAAGTTTTAGGCGGCGATTCGGACCAGTTCCTCGACGTTACCATGACAACAGCCGTTCGTTCGGCAGCAGTAGGGAGTACGGTATTTTATGGGAGGAAATTATGCATGAAACCTATTGGCAAACGACGCCCTCGCGAATCAACTGGAGTTTGCCATATTTTCTCGAGAACGTTGTAAGCCGCAGACGCGCCCATTGCAGTTTGTGGATTATCACTGTTTTCTTTGTCATGTGCAATACCGGTGTCTAGAAATTTTCTAACCAAGTTCCCTAGATCTGTCTGCGAAACATTAATCTGATCCCCGTGCTCCCAGCTACACATGCTGACAGACTTTATGAAAGTGCCCTTTTATAGAAGAATAGACAATCATTTGTAAGATATCCGCACCAAATGTAGTACGAATGAAGTTGAATAGTTTGGGCGTCGTGTTTAACATGTTATTGATAAACAGATTGGGAATAACACAACGTTTCGAGCAAGTTTTAATACTTTACGTTTCAACCACCTCGGGTGGCCTTCCTCAGGAGTGTTGTAATCGAAATCATGTCTCCATGATCTCTTACTGGCAAACCGAAGCTGCCTGATGTCCAGGATCGGTCGAGTCCATAGTTTGACTTTAATGACAATGCCAACCACCATTAACTCTGCGTGACTTCGCTGACGACCGTCAGAAGCCAACCCGTCACCTTATCTGCCCCCTAATCAGCGGCACGTTGTGAATGCCGCCAACTACCAGATATGCTTATCGGATGGACCACCACAATAGTCAGCACATTGACACCAACAGCATACACTCGCGAGGGCCTCCATCAACATTGACAGGTGGTAGCGATGCTACCGCTCGACGATGGATACGGGATTGATGGTGAACTTATCTATAGCTCGTTGATTAATCGCCTTTGCGTAACCATGCGCACTGCATTAATGACCGACAAAACCTATCTAGTCTTTGGCTGGAAGTTCAGATTGATGGATACGTTGCCGTTAGAAGAAAGCTAGCGGTTAACTTGGTTGCTGTCCAGCGGTTACACTCAAATACTATATCCTATCGGCTCTTTTGTCCTCTAGTTTTTACTTATCACATAATATGTCTTCGCGCACAATATGGGTCCATGTCATGCAATTTCCGGTCAAATTTCCCTAGTTCGTTCCAAGTCTTCGTCAAACTGAAACTTCACAATTATCACCTTGCTATCTGACAGCAAACGTCATCACGTGAACCTGACCGCTACTGAATTGTGTCAAACCAGCCATTATTAACATTCAACCACTTTTTCACATCCAATTTCGCATTCCCAATCTGGTTTCCGGTAAACGATTGTACTAGACTCAAGTTTTGCTCTTAACAGTGTATCTCCTAGAGGTGATACTGCGATTGACTTGGAAACACACTTGCGCGTGAGCAGTGTACGGCTAGCCGCAACTTCACTCATCTCATGCTAACTAACGGCAAAACATAGATACTGAAATGGGAGCTGATTCACTCTAGATAAGTGGACACTGTTTATGCGAAATGTGATGAACGCTGGTTGCGGGCTAACAGTACACGGACGACAGTGCATCATGAACCTTGATCATCAGTTGACCGGTCAGACTACGACTAATCAGACATGTCCTGATCACTACGGTGTTGGTCCGGCAACTGTCGAAAGCAGGTCAGCCTCCGCGAATCCAGCATGTGGAGAACGCCCGGTGGTTGGTACCTGTCAATCTCACATGCCGTACCAAGTTAGTTTACATGTTGCCACCCATAAAAGTTCACTAATGACGATGGAAGACATATCGCGAGATGTTAACATTTCGTTTAATCACTTGTAAGATATCCGCACCAAATTTAGTATGAATGTAGCCAAACAGTTTGGACGTAGTGTTTAATATGTTATTGAAAAACTGGTTGGGAACAATACACCGTCACGAGTAAATTGTATTACTCTACGTTTCAACCACTTTGGGTAGCCTTCCTCAGGAATGTTGCGATCGAAATCCCATTAACACGTTAACCTTTGTGAGTGTGGTCTCGGTTACAACACTCCTGCATAGGGCCACCCGAAATGGTTGGAACGTAGGTTATTACAAATTTTTCGTAACGTTGTGTTATTCTCATTCCATTGGTCACTTTTGTTTAATCCTTCCAGTCACGAAAGTAAAATACTAGAATATCCAGGACATGGCAATAACAATAGAAGCGGTCAATGATTGGGTTTACATGTAACAAGAACTGACATGAATTTCAGGGCAAGCAAACTGCATAAGTCAACAGTCCACGTACGCAAAGGACCAGACGGCGAGTAATTGTCGTAAACATTGCCTCGGAGAATGCAAGTAATTTAGGACTCCAGTTGCGCAATTATACGTGAAACGATTTGGCAAGACGAACAACGTGACCTGTTTCCGTGATGAGGTTTTTGATAGAAGAGGTGAGATTTCGGCTCACTTGTTCTGTTGTCACTACCTATTGCATCATCGCACCAAACACCCACTTTAGCATTTGTTCAACCACTCTCTGACCTAGTCACCGATCTGTTCTGTTGACACAGACATTACCACATGTGCAAATGAACTAATAGACTACATGTGAAACAGAACAATTCGGGAAGTCATGATTATGAACAAGCTGAGAAACGCTTCTAGCTGTGAGCAGCAACCTCAATTCGGCCGCAGGTTAGGTACGAGTTATGGCAGACCATAATTTCCAGTTTACGTCAGTTGTGACATAGCCGCCTTTGGAAAGTTGGTTCAGAGAGGATGGATTCTTAGGAGCCGCACCCAGGGCATTCTTGATCGGCTTTTATCTGCCTGTGACTGTCGACAAACTTCTCGGGATACCTGTTGTATCTGTATCCGATCCCCACCCGCTACATACCTTACGGACAATAACAACGCTAGTGAGAACAAGTCAATCAGTAGAAGCGCATCGTGTGCTGTCGCATTTACAAGCCATTGGGTCATTTTAAAGTACATGGATGAGTGAGCCGTTCGTCGTTGAGACCGCGACCAATCAGAACACTCTTGGATCCTTGGCACGAGTGTGGGGCACACATGCGGCCGCGGCCTTGACGCGTACACAATAATACTCATTCGCGAACAACGTCTTTGACCTCTTCTCCTCTCCTTGCTAACAGCCGTCAGTGAAGATTTGTCGAGCTCTGCAAGACAGGATTCGCACCAAACCAAATGGCACGAAAGAAGCAAATTGTAAATACTGATTCTTCCAACTAACCTTGCGGTTCACTGATGGTTGTGGTGAACCATCTCACCTTCTAGTGAGTGAACTGTCTAGAGAAGATAAGCTGTCGTTTGATTCCTCTCCACAAGAAACAGAAAGATTAGGATGGACGGAATTCAAAGGATTTAACAGTGAAACAAACTGAATGTTAGTGACACAAATCGAGATGTAATCTACATATCGCTAGTAGTGGCTGGCATCATCTATAACATCAGTTAGGTGCAATTTAATCATTCCTGAAAATATATTCGCAAGTGTTGGACCCAAATGACTACCCATCGCCACACCGCTACTTTGTTTGTGAGATGCCCCTGCAAAACGAAGAAGGATATTTTCTGCATACAAAAGTATTAATTCTTTGAGGTAATCAAGTGGAATTCAAAAAGGTAAACTTCGAGGAAAAATAAGATCGCACGAAAAATCAATTGTCTCTCGGATTGGAACGTCCGTAAATGAACAGTCAAGATCGATGGAATACGTCTTATACGAACTAATCTATACGTTTTCTAATGCTTGTGCCTGTTCGAAGGGATCTTTCATACAGTCTGGGAGTGTGTGTGAAAATCTGATGGATGGGATAGAGGATGTCTCCAGCCATTTAACAATCTTATGTTACGCTAGGTTGTCTATGCATAGAACTGGCTTTAATGGGACACCACACGTGTGTTTTCGGTGCACCTCTTGAATGTGGCATGCATGCTCCGGTTGGCTATATTTGTCTGTATTGCGATTCTGAGATGTACCTGTGTATCAGTAAAAATTGGAGGTTGTCTGAAATTTGCTGATTGGATTTCGCTTTTGACAATGATACTTCACGATGTGTTTGGTTCGGCTTGCTGCAACGAATATGTTGCAAATCCATTCATCTACTCATTTAGTTAGTATTTCTTTTCGTGTTTTGTTTTTCAGACTCCACTGTCCGATTGACAACGAAACCAGAGAGACATTTCGTAATTCTCGGGCTAGACAAGTCCATTGTATTAGCGTTTACCTACAGGCCCGGATCCACCGATGGGTTCGTATTCATAGAGGATATACCGATGAATTGCTTCCTAGGGGAGCGAATGTTGAAAACAGGGAATAATGGATCTACCGAGTACTTCGAAGTGTTATTGGATGAGGAAACTTTTGGAAATGAATCAAAAGTGCGACAATTAAGATGCGAAACTTTGGATGGCCAACTTTCGGGAACAGTGGATTTACTAGTCGTCCGTAAGTGCTCGAAGAGTTAGTGGTTGATACAACGAGAAATACTAATCTAGAGTCCTAATTTGCGGACGCATTATTGATTTAGCAACCGTTCGACTTTCTACACGTTTTCGGTTACTTTGAATCATCCGAAGTTGTTTCCCAGCTCAAGGGTTTTACTGAAAAGTTTCAACAAATCAGCGATATGCTTTGCTGGGAAAGCATCCGAGTTTTTGACCAAGTCTCTATTTCAACAACCGAGCGGAAGATTCCCATTAGGACAAAAGGAGGGATGATTAATCGAACTATTGACGTTAATCTATACGTGGTTAGGACGTCCGTGTAATAGATGTCTATTCTAGTCCGAGCTACTTCTCAGCTGCACGCACCACGTTCCGAACACTGACATTTCAGCCAAACAACGATAGATAGGATCCACATCTGGTTCGCAATGGATTCCATATACTTCAAATTTCTCGAATCCAGTGCACACGGAATCTAACGTCTCTCCCAATGTTTATGTGTGGGCGCGCATGCCACTAGCCACTGCTCATGCATTGATATTGAGATCTGCGATGGTGTGTTCGATCTTTCCTTTCATGCTATGAATAAATGGGACAAGATAGTTGGTCGGCCCCACCTCGTCTACTATAGTGAGATACTGCGGATTGTTCATGAGCCATGAAACATCCGACTGATATGTAGGTAGTACCGACAACGTTTTGTTGATGTTCCCATCGGTTCTCAATGTCAGTTGTGTTCCTTGTTGCTGATGCGTTCATACAGTTTGAACTCAGCTGTTAACTCCTCGCTTTCCCATCTTGTGTTTGTAATAGTCCGCCTCATATCATTGAATGCTCACTGAGTTTCCACACTTGGCTGCGGCGTCATATTGAAACTTACACCGGTCGTTCTTATTTGTTTGAACTCGCCTTGCACTGTGTACCTCAGTCTTTGCACACTTGGAATTGACCATTATTGGAGCATGGCATACGTTCCACGAATTTGGTACCAGCTTCAGCTACACGTGTTACGTCAGTCGACCCCCAGAGATTGCCGACCAGGCTCGAACAGAGTGGGTTAAAACACAGGAGGACCTTCACATTCACACAGAAGGTCCGACAGCCACACTGCAGCCGGAATTGGGCCCAGGGGACTATAAAATATCTTGTGCATTCAAACAAGGTGGTCACGCCATTTCCAAAATACTGGCCGTCAAAGTCATCAGTAAGTTGCGAAAGTCTTCTGGTAAATTTTTGATGAATATTCAAAAATAAACGCTAAACATAATTTAATTCTGGACAACCTGCACTCGCCTTCGACTGATTATTGATTGGATACCAGTCATATCACAATCTGGCTCTTGAAGCTGGATTGTTGACCAGCTTTCATTGGAGCCGCTATGGATTGCGGTTTTGATTTTTTACATAATGAGCCGCCATACAACTGTTTTTCCTTAGCAGCAGCTGCGACGACGAATATCGTTAGACGGAATGGATGATTAAGTGACGTGAGTAGTAGGATGGATGGTTCAGATGCGACAGTTCGATGTGAACTACCAAAACAGTTTATCTGGTAGATCGTCTGGTATTCAAGGTCGATCAAATACAGTCATGAGAAGAGGGGGTCATGGTCTACGCAACCCACTAACAACACACATCATGCAGAATGGCAAACGCGACCCGGAAGTTATGCTTATGTTTCAGTCAAGATTGCGGAGGTTCGGTGATTTTCCCGATCCATAGTGAGATGGTGCATATCACACAGCAGTGGTACGCACTGCGTGGAACACACTAGAAGAGGCGGGTTTACAAACATTGCCACTGAAATAAACGATATGCGAACACAGTAGTCAGTTACAAATATGAATATCAAACAGCATAGTTATAGAAAGGAGTGTTGCTCATTTTCATATAGAAGCTAGGCCATTGTTTGTTTGTTTGACTTGTCAACATCAATCTTACCACTACAGACATTAATACATCAGTGGTTCACGCGGATGCAAAGCTTTCAGACAGTCCTGGAGTGAACCACAGACTGTAACTACGGAGCAAAAGAAAAATGGAATGGGGTTTATTTAGAAAAATGCACTCACTTATTTAACATCTGGGTGCCAACACTTTGCACACAAAAAACGAACCATGCATGAAAATAAGAGGTTATCAACAAGCAGTTTCTTTTCACCCCTCGCTGCAACGCGTCATTGATTGCACTTACTACACAGGCAATCTGATCAAACAGCAGTAACAATCACGGTACTGAGCGCGATTATTTGTCATCTCACTCGACGTCTCTAACCACCGATTGTGTAAGCCTCGAGAGCCTAAGCCCGGAAGACAAATCCCACATAAAATAGCTGACTTTGTGGCAACTAAACTCATTCCTATATGCCAAGTAACTAGTCACCCATCTCGCACCTAACACCATTCGATCGTGGTATCGCAAAATGTTCTCGTTGTAACAGAGAATTGGTTGGAGTCTACGGTATATGGTCTAATCGTCTAAATTGTAAATACTTGGAGATTTGGTGAAGTAACTCGCTTGACGTTTACTCCCAACTTCTCGTTTTCTAATAACATCGTTGTTTATCCACCACTTAACGCGAGCAAACGAGCGCACACTTCGGTGATTTCATATTAGAAAAGAGTCCACATCTCCCACTCTGAAAGACCAGGTTGCACGGCTTTTTTCAATCGTCACATGCATGAGACCATTGGTATCTAAGGTCGCCCCCTATCCCTGAGGTACGATCATTCTTCTAATCCATCATAGCTCTGTCTTTGTTCAAGCAGTGATCTTTCCAAACTGATCAGTCGTTAACGTAAAGCTGTTGTTTCATTTTGCCTTTTGCTTTAGCAGCGTCCAGGTCGCCTAACATTCATCGCTTCACTGTGTATCCTGAATGCATCAACGTTTCAATGCTTTGCTTGCTCGATACATAACAATGGCTTGAAAATGAGATTTTCCATCTAAAAACAACCTACTGAAATTGCAGGCCACAAGGATAGAAGTAATCAGCGTCAGTACTGGCTGCCTATTATGTTTCATTAAGGGCACATACATTCTGGTGGGTGGTGTATGTGAATGTGCTCTACTAAGCAGAGTGGGCAAGGCTTGTTCTCTTAGTTACTTGACCCACTTATCTTTCGTACACTACTTATCAAAAAGTTGCCTGCCTCTTCACCTGAAACACAACAGGCAGCTGACACAGTTGCCACTCCCTAGCTTCCTACTGGAAAACCACTTCGATAACGATCTTGTGTCCACGTGCGTAGCACCTAATCATGTCTAGGTGGCTAATAGCTTGAGGGTTCAGCGTGGAGTTGGCAAAACCATCACATGAGATACACAATATCCAAGGCCATCAGAGTGAGGTTGTGGCCATGACGAGTTAAAGTGGTCATCGCAACGAAAGTCAAACAAGTTTGGAGGTGTGTCGCATATCTTGGAAAAGTGGCGGACTATCTACATGATAGCTCAGGACATGGGATTACGGAATTTGTGGGTGTTCCACCATCTACAGCAAGGAAATGAATATTGCTCTCGGAGCTTCGGCGATCCCGTGTCTTGATTGTTCTGGTCAAATCGTCCAGCTTGCTGCTTCAGGTCGTCCGCCGAAACGCTGACGAATTTAGCTATCAGCGTGTTGGTTCGCATGTGGTCACATGGGTGAACACACGTATATAGTGATGAATCTGGAAAATTCTTGGGATATTTCGAAAAGTATAAACGGCGTCACAAAACTCTGCGGTATTAGTCTTACCACCCGGAAATGAGGTCAGTCAGTTGGACAGCAAAATCTGACGTTGTGTATGACATAGGGTATTGAGACTATGTTTGAAGTATTGTAAGGTCATGTTTATCCTGTGGTGGCAGCGAGTTGAATTTCAGTAGCATGCTTTTTTTCCGGAGAAATCCATTTGTTTTCGCCCTCGCGTTTTATACTGTTCGAGTTCGCATTCGCTGATGGCGAAACTTCAACATTCAAAGACAGTGCGCATTCATTTTTGTTGTTGTTTAGGTACAGGACATAAAGATTCACGTCTTATTCTGAGTGCTGACGGACCTCAGGTAAAGTGGTCCGGCTCGCCTACGAGACCTGTGCGGTGCGAACTATTGCAAAGTATTCGACATTTCAATGCCAGCAATATACCATCCTGGAAGCGACTTTACGGCACGCAAAGCTTCCGTGTGTCTAATTGTTCCTCCAGTACTAACTGCTACTCCACTCTACTCTACTTTGGCGAGATAAATGACTATGATGCGATGTCAACCTACGCGTGCCAGTTCGGACTCCAAACACGTTGTCTTTCAAAGCTGTTTATCCAAGTCAACATGAGTACGTTTAGGAAACAATTCTGATATTACCTCGTTTATGCTGGAAAGCAAAATTCCGTCTAGTCCGAATAACTATTCCTTATTGAGGACTTGGATACATGTGCCATTGTGTGATAGGTTAAAATTCGACTATATTTTTTCTTCCTGACCTGTTTTCTGTTGTAAGACTTGGTGCATACGTGCCCAGGTGTAAGAAGAATACGCTTCTTAGTGAAGACAGCAAAACAAAAATAAATCACAGTCATCTGACAGTATCATTTGTGTCTTGGCTTAAAAACTGTTTAGGGAAGTCGGTCTGTTGTAAAAGGTTGTGTGGCTTGTAGGGTAATTGCTAGAAATAGGAGTCTGGATGGATTTGACAGCCAAGTTAGATAAAACAGCGGATTGATGGGGGGATGAGCAGGAGTATGTTTGCGGCTGTCCACCCTGCTTTACGCGACGAATTGGACGACCTAGTTTATAATACGAAAAGGCCGTTACAACTATGTGCGTAGCATAGACTAATTTCGGCCAGTGCATCATCGTTATACTTGGCGCCCTCCTTATGTGAATTAGACCTAGTATCAGAGCGATCACGCAGATCTTAGCTATGAGTGGCGTGGCTGCTGTGAAGACTGTCGTTCTTTTTGTAGTACATACTTTGAGTGGATAATTTAGGTGGCCTCCTCCTTCTACTACGTTATCGTTAAAAAAATTTTTATGTAGCACCCTGGTCGATGGGCTTAGAGCCATCCACCGAAAATGGGTTTTGCTACTGCACTTCGGCTCTCAGACGTGATAGGGTGGCCAGTCCGGATGAGATTGGAAAATTTGGAAGAGGGCGTTAGTAGAGACTGGGACTAAGTTGTTTTAACCTGTGTGGCCGAACAGAACATCCTTCTCTGCTGGAGTCACTAGATGATAGTACCCATATTGAATAAACGAATCAAAAACCCATATGAAAACTTTGGAAGCAAAGGCTTGACCCCAGTCATCACTGAGGTTCTAGATTCCCTTATACTCCATCAACTCTTCAGCTTCGAAAGTAGACATGGGTGTACTGGTCGAATTTCACGCTTCTGCAACTACTGCACCAGTGTCATGTGTACCACCGCCCAACAGCTGCTACCTTTATTCACCATAAATGTATGTTTGAATTAGTCGCTTAGTGTCGTTTAAATGCAGGGGTGCACGAAATAAGTCTGTGTACATACTTTCGCCTTATTTTTTTCCAGACTTTCGTCCAGGTTAAGGTTTCACGTGAAATATTTATCACTTTAACTCCCAACGGCGACGTCTGTCCACCACTTGTGTTCAGGAGATTCGTAAACGAACTAATAGGGTACTGTCTGAGGTACTTACAAGCTGCCGGCATGGAACTCCTACCTGGTAGAATACTGATTGAACTTGATTATATTGACGACAAGGTGCTGTTGTTTGACAATTTTCAGGTAGTATGGATAATTCTAGTTGTGATTTCGCACTCTGCTAAATTCTTCGGAATGCACTTTGTAACCTCAAGGTGCAAAGTATTTTTACAAGATTGCTGTGATCACGTAAATTTAATGTTGGGTTGTGAAGCTATGAAAGTTGCTGACCGGTTTGTGCACTTAAGAATCTGTGTGATCAGCGGAGGTTTAGGGAATGAAGTAGAAACGCGTGTCTCGAAGGCTAGGGCAGCATTCACTAACCGAGAACACTGTGGGGACAGCGATACATCTCAATGAGGTTTAAGGGTCGCGACAGTGAGAGAAGTATTATTTTGCGGCTGACATTTGCCCACTCAGGGTAGAAGAGGTGGAGCGATATCAGACATCTGACCATCGATGGCATTCGGTTGCTGATATCGGCTGGCACCAACGGGTAAGCAATGAGGAGTTTAGAAACCGGATATTTGGTAGCGGGTACCGAGCTAGTTCCTTGTTTAAATCCTAGACATAGATGGTCAGATCATGTACCAAGGACGCTAGTATGTCCTCCACTACACGGATCACTCTTTGCTGATGTTTCAACCGGCTGGTGTAAGGAGCGAGGCGGAAGGATGATGACCTGGTGTAGAGAAATGAAGTCGTTCACCAAGGCGTTCACTAACATAAGTCGGGTTCGTCTCTCTGGGTGAGGCTCTTGCGACTAGGAAATTCTACGACTGGAGATTCTCGGCGGAATGGCAGTCAATCGAGCTGGATGGCGTGAACGTCGTCGTTTGGTCGATTTGTATAGGGAGTGGAATCCGTAGGGCACCTGTTTTGCTGATGATAAGTGATACGTCACGGACGCACTGCCTTGCTGTCGATGATGAATCATGCAAACTGCCCTGGAGAACATACGCACACACACACACACACACGTTGTCCACGTGCGCACACTTAACGCGACACACCGGCTTGATTGTTTGTTTTCAACTTGTAGGCATCTTGATGCTGACTGTTTTAGTACAGACATAGTTGCTTTCAGCGGTTAGGTCCTCCTCCCTCTCAATTCTTTCTAATTGCTTTTATCCCCTTGTTCAACAGTTTAATGTCAGCCAGAACCACTGATGTGCTGTCTTTCATGATATGAAAAGTTGTGGTGGTCATTCATCTTTGTAGAACGAATGACGTACGCGCGAATTGAACTCATACGACGAGTTCATCTATTCGGCAAGCCTATACAATGCATCTCAGACGGCGAGCCACAATCCCTGAAGGAATACACGTGGACTATTCTTCTAGGCAATCCGTCAACAGTGGTGGCTAACTCCCATACCATTATGTGGTCCGGTCACGCAGTGGAAACATCGCGTAACCTCATTGAGTGTAGAGTGGTACAAATCTACTTGGGTCGAACTTACGTGCTTGTGACAACGGAAGTGTTCATTCAGTTAAAGCGTGAGTTTTCATCGCCCTACATTTAAAAAACAACGAACTTTAACACGTGAAATAAGTGGTGAACTTTTACTTGTTACATTCGTTGAATAAAACAGAGAACTCGACGTTGGGGGTGATGAATTAATTTCATATACTCGTCTCAATCACAGACACTTAACAAGTATAATTGAACTAAACGTACAGTTGATTAGGAACCACTGTTTAATTACTTGTGGCTTCCCACAGCCATTTTCGCCATGGATATAAAAGGAATAAAGGCTGGCGTATTGTAAATGTTAAATCGTTTTGAACACATCGAATTCAAGAAGACGACGAAGAGGTATTAGTTTGTTTTCCGTCAGAATTTTGTTTATCCTAACTTTAAGTATTGCATTTTTGAAATTGGGAAGAATGTATGAAATGAAGTAATCTCATGAACTTCATGTTCATTCTACGTTATTTAACTTACATGCAGTCGAGTGTAACGAAATCAATTGTGAAGCTACTTGTTGTACACGGTTTCTTCACGAATCAGGCTTTTGAGTCAGATACTCAGGGTGGAGTCTCCAAGCTAGCCTCACTTCATGCAGTAGACGACTTGGAAATACCGGAGGTTGCCATTTCTCTAACGGATTAATCAATCCACTTTTGGTTCATTCGTGCTCTGCTTCAGATCCTAATTCCCTAAAGCTGACTCAGGTGTTCGGCAATGAAGCTTACAGTGTTTCAGAGCTACGACAAATTAGTCAGTTAACAGATCCGACGAACACTCTCTCGCGTCTGGGACTGGAATTCGCTCTCCAACGAGGTCATGGAAATCTTGGTCACTATATCGAGCAAGTTCAGTGGGCGTTGCCTGCTTGGCTGGGGAGTTCGCGACCATCTACACCGATGTCTGGGAACGCTTTCAAGCGCGGCAGTGGCACAGTCAGCGACCAGCTTACATCCATAAGGTTGCTAGCTCTTCTTTTAGCTCAGGAATTGTTTTCATGCCTAGTTTTCCCCTCTTGCACACTTTGTTTATTCGGTAATCAACTGTTCATAGGCTGCTGTCAAGAACAACAACAGGTTGAACCATGGTATTCATAGGTGCGGCTCAAAGCACATAGCGACGGTGGAGAGCTGCCAAAACATGTATGTTAATGTACGAAGATTGGTGATCACACTCACCATTGTGAGCGTCAAACCGTTGATCGTGAAACCACGGGTCTGTTCGAAACAGGTGTAACGTTGTATACACACCTTCAGATTGTTCAGTTGATTGAATAATGCACGAAATTCAGAATATAATTAAAAATTATGGTTCGTTCTGACCTCAATACACTGTCATTTTCTTTAGAAACATCGTTTATGTATAGGATGTTTCCCAAAATAATGTATTTTTATATATAGTCAAAATCATGAGATGATAAAGAGGAGTGAATGTTAACGTATTCCAAAATGAACTGCCAACCAACAGCTAAAAAGAAGCACCAAGATTGTAATTACAACGTTGTTTCGACCCTAAAACTTTCAACTCACGTTGACATATGCGAACATCGTGTGCCCTAACGTGCTTATGGGTCCCAGCATCGTATTTATGACTATAGCAGTTCAGATGGACATCGGACGGTTCATTTACCTTACTAACTCAGATGTCAGTGATAATCCGTTTAGTATTCGAATTCAGTGTGCGCACGCTCTTACGGTGACAATGAACAACCATCACACTGAAAATGTCCAATACGTTGTTGGAAACAAGTTTCTTTTTCAGGGCTATACGCTAAACTATGTTGTTTTGATTGATGAGACATTCAATTCCCATCAAAACATTGGTGGTTTCGTCCGTCATTAGGTTGTCATTGTCTAATAGATTAACTGTTTCTGATCAAACATACTCCTTTGTCATTGTGTTTCTGTGTTATTGGGTTATGTAATCACTTTGTCTCTATGACACACGTGATCGACTACGCTTGGTTGCTTTTTGTGGGTAGGTACTTTGAATCATGTGTATGTGGTTGCCAAGTGGAACTCCTACCACAGTGGTAATGTAACTTGAAAATAGACGTGTCGACATCTGAATCGTTTGAATCTGTACAGCTATAGCTTTATTGATTCCCACGAATTAAGTCAGAAGTAAGACCCGCCTGATAACCTTTTCCGAAGAAGCAGTGCTTTACATCCTTTGAACTCCATGCTGCAATGGATTCACAACCGCGCTCCATAGCGCTAAAGTATACGGGGACAGCTTTCACTTCAAAGGTAGCGAGTCTACAAGCGTCATGTGAAGAATCCTGTTAGGAGGCAAACTCACCAAAACAATCTAGTCAGGACATCGGTGAGGGCTGAGGAAACCAGTCATCATTTCAAACCATCTAGGGCCGCGGTGTCGGCTGACGAAATCAGTCATCATTTCAAACCATTCAGGGCCGCGGTGACGGCTGATGAAATCAGACTGCCACAATGCACTGGCAGGCACGTCGGCCCAACAAGCAGGATACGTGCAAGTGAGTGGGGGTGTCACGCCAACCCGAGAAACTAACGCCTATGGATTTGGCCTTACTTGGCCACTTGGAAGCGAAGTGGCTTAGACAAGTAGACAGTGAGTCATCACCATTTCATGATATATATTCACAGGCATTTCATTCATTTGGTCGAACTGGTTTTCGGCAATACAGCGTGTTTACCGCAACCGTGTCTTTCTTTTCTCCGCACAAGTTAGACTAGGGGAAGCCGCATAACAGGAACCCAGGTCTAGCAGTCAAGCAGTATTAGAACGTTTGGCTAGGGAAAGGCGCGTTACATCAAATCTAACGCAAGTATCCAGTAACAGATGAAAGCTTGCATTGCAACTCGCGCATTTTCGCACTTCTATTGTGTATGCAACAGGTAGATCCACATGGCGAAGGCTTGTGCGAAACGTTTGCGCGCGGACATTCGTAGAAAGCCCATGCACTAAACTTTGTCATCTGGTTGGACCGATGGCTATGTGTACCTGCTGAGAAGATTAAGTGTGCGGAACTGCATGGAGGTTGAACAGCAAAGTATTCTTGCACATCATTTCAGTCTCCGGATTTGTCGATCGTAGCTAATGCAAGCTGGTCGTGCCCATTGGAACAACGAAATAGCATCAATAGATGTCTGTTGTACAATCTGGGCTGCCCTCTAAGCCCACCAACGCGATAACAACAACGTGCAGTTTGAACTACGACGTGCCCCAACCATGAACATGCAATACCAAGACCAAGCCACTCTGCGCTGATCAAGTTAACCATCGATGATAGGGTGGTATCGCACTGAAGTCTAAGAGGTTCGTATATTAAGAAACGATTAACAGAGGGGCAAGACCCCACAATTTCGAATCTTCATTGTGCAGTACTTAAACTTCCCTCAGACAGGATGCCGTCGCGCATATCCGATGGGTTCAAAAGCTAAACAGTGACGAATTTATTAGACGGGTATTTGATAGTACAGGTCAACACATTCCATTTGTTGGACTGGTGAGACGTATGGACCAAGATGACTGATTCACGTAATGGGGGTGCCGATTAGTTGTTTGTCATGTGCTACACAGCGGCAGTTCTGCGGACGCAAGACGCTAGGAGGCAAAAACGGTCACTTCATATATGCAAATGCGAGCAATTATCGATTGATCGCGCTCGTCTCCCGGATTGCAATCCACGTGACTGTCCACAACGTAGGCCCCTGGACACGTTGGGGGAGATGATCGTTAATCCCCCCGTGCTAATGAGATCGAATTGTTGACTAAGCCTGGAAAGTGAAATACGCAAGACATCTGTGCCATAGTTACTTTCTCCTTCTCGTTTACAACTCAGTTGTCTGTTTGTAAATTGTAGGATTCTCGATGGTGAACAATTAATTTCGACAGGTATTTTTGTATATTAAATCCTTCTGCTCTTCATTGTTTGACTTATGAATCAAGGTAGCTGGTTTGATTTGATCATTTTTGTGGCAATTAGACAGCAGTAACAACAATTGATCCGTTGCTGTGAATGACCATCATATTGTTATAATACACCTCGATAAAACCCTTCTACTCGGATGCAGTTTGCGCTCTCCACATTGTAGATAGTACAAAAGTTGCATTTACACCTAACTTGCACTTCTACCGGCGACTAAACACATTGTCTTGTCAAGTGGTTCAAGCAGACGGATATACTTCGTCCACCTACATGATGTTAGAGAAATATCCGAACTCTTTTCGACCGGCTATCTGGTACGAAGTTATACAATTTCGCAATCACTTTCCCGGTGGCGAATACGTTATTGCTTGTCACTACATTTCCGAACATGCTACGAGAGAATCAATTCGAAAACGGATTTTGTTGTATGGTACGTTGCAAATTGACATTAAAGTTATGCTATAAGTTACCCCATTGTTGACAGCAATCGCGCAATTGCTCATGCCTTCATAGTTAACTCCGTTACCCAAACTTGTTCCTAGTAGCCAATTAACTTAAATAGTTTGACGTCTCAGAACATCAACCTGGCAACCAAACATGCACTCACTGGTTCGTAATAAAACGTTTTTTGCCGATCCGGATTTTGATGTCACCTTGTCTTAACATATACTTATCGGCAGTCCAGCCAAAACTTTTGGCAAGGCTCCCTACTATCTAAACACTGTGACTATCCCAGTCATCCTAGTTCTGTCTGACAGAGAATGCGAACGAAATGCAGAAGTACAAGTTCTTCAAATTACAACCAATTATCAAGGGGGAGCCGTCAATTAGGCAATGAAAGTTAAAATGAGCAACAGGTGCGCCATTTTCTTCGGCTTAATCATTTCAACTACCATTAAACACCAATGCCTCTGATGGTTGGGAACAGTGGCGGTGTTGTTCGTAGCTCGGGTTGATGGTTTTAGTATTGATATGTTCGCCGAGCTTGGCATTTAGGTTACAAACGTTTCATCACCAATGGTGGGTCAGGCCAAACACGACAGAAAGCGACCAACCAGAATTCAGACCAGGAGGTCAACCCACTCTGCTATATAAGAGCAGGCATTGATCCAACTTCACCAAATGCCACATTCAGAATTATACGCCGAAACACTCACGCACTGATGATGTCACCTCGTTTGGTGATGAAACGTTTGCAACCTAAATGCCAAGCTCGACGAACATATCAATACCAAAACCAATGCCTCTGTTGAATGCTCTTCATGTTTGGTGGGGAGTAATGTCATGGATTATTAATCCTCAACTTCCGAGGCTCTAGTTACGGTTGAATTATGTCACCCGAACTAAATTCTGTAGTCCACGTGTTGTTAATTTATCCTCCACCAGAACGCCATAGTCAGTCGACGAACCGAGGGAGAGGAGACAGCACAACGCATTGTGCCCGTATTTCACATATAAACTTGGTGGTTTTCAACGAATCCCCCATTTCGTTTTTGCTTATCGGATCACTGTTGCCTGCTCATATTGAGAAAAATCCTCTTATAGAATGGTTGTCACAAATTAAAAGTGGAGGGGTGTGGTACTCAGAATTAGGGACTTTGAATAGCCCTTGGAATTGTACTTGAATTGAAACCTCCCACGCAAGTAATAAGGAGAAGACCTGGTGCTGGTAGCAGTAAGCAATTGTTATTCATGAATTGAGACGCCAAATTTATGGATGTAGAACAGTATTAAGGAAATCACAGCCTGTCATTGGCTAATCTCATTAGCACATGCAACATCATGAACTGTATGTTAATTGGTGGAATACAGAACAGATGAGTTGGCGAATAATGGAAGGCACAACACTGAGACTGTTTGTCCAATCCTGATGTTTTATCATTAACGCGATAGTTGGATTAGCCGTTTGTCAGATCTTCTGTTGTATCGGGGTTTGCATAATCGGTGAATCGAGATTTCCACCACAAGAGGACATTTATAATCGGTTGGCATACGATGGAATATGTCAGCGAAGGTAAAGAACGAAATCTGCCTGAAAAGCAGGAAGAAAATTCTGAGTTGCGACGAAAGGGGTTGTGGTATTCTTCCTTTTTCGTTAGGAACAATGCTATTCAGCTATTCGTTTGTACCACGCCACCAGTTATCAGCCAGCCCTGTCATTCACTAGATAGGTCTGTGATAGCAGGTGCTTCTTCGATAATCTTTCGAAACTTCCTGTATGTAGATATGCTTCTTGTTGTGTTGTATCAATGGAACCCTGAAAATAGGTATCCGAATGCTATATGTTGTACAAATTGGCTTCATTCTGCGCTCCCACTTGGCTGTTTTAAACGAGTGTGTAACTGAGCGCCTACAAGTTATTTCAGTGCCACGTTAATCATATTCAGATAGAAGAATGTGATGATGGCTGATTTGACTGCATGGATTGCCAGACTGAAAATTGTCGGACCGTTAAAATTTCGGCAAACCGGAATCTTCCTCAAAAATGCTAGTTTCAGTGCTGATTTGTGTAACTGGTTCACAATATTGCTTGGCATACGTAATTCCTGGTTGCCTTATTGTACTTGAAAACCTGGACGTTGCAGATACACCGAGAAGACTCTATATTCATCAGACCCCTGTGGAACCTGAAGGCTACCGGTTCGCCTGTGTATCAGACGGATACCCGCCAGTACCTGCCCGCATTGTATGGACAATATTGACTGGAAGCAAATACGGGTTCGAACATGTCGATGATGGACTGAGTCTAACAAAGTTCGCCCCCTATGATGTCTACCAAATACAGTGCAACGCCACATTTGTTTACCCGGACGCCCAGATGAACCTTCATTCTACGTACAATTTTTCCTATACCTGTGAGTTCATGGTAATTAAGTTTTGCTGTCATCTTGTTCAAACTATAGTAGGGTTGTACAAACTAAGCTAAATGAAGTTCAGCGTTCGTTCGCTTGGCAATTCCACCCGAGGATATATAAGATGTTGAAGAATACTTTCTTTTGTCAATCAAAAGTTTTTAGACTTGTCAAACTGGATTGCAATCCGGGTTGTTAGAGCTTTTCTCACTTCTTCTCACATCTGCTCACTGAAGTTCGCATCTGTTAAACGTGCCGATCTGTGACGAGTACGCAGTCCATCTGCGTTGTAAAGACATCAACTCTAACCGTTTGCATTGTCATCTTTTGCATGAACCTTTTTTTTACTAACTGTGATCTCTCAAAATGCATTCACATTATTTTCCGCTCACGTTTGGCTAAGGATCACGAATTCGCTGTTCTCGTATGACCATATTAACCACCATACATGATGAATCTGCCCGAGCTGATTCAATTTTACCATTCAGTTATATATAATGTCTGATTCTAATGACGTCGGCTAAAACGGCTCGATAAATAAGACAGACAATCCTAAGATTCCCGAAAAATTCGAAACAGCAGTCGAAAAAATTAGAATTTACACGGCACTGGAAAAAATGTACTAAACAATCCTGTTCTTTCACTCTAGCAGCACGGAAATATCACATTTGGACTTTGTTACTTACCCCTCCCACTGCCCCATATGGAATCCACCAATGCCACTATTGAGCATAGAAACTGTGTTACAGTAACTAATTGTCGATGTAGAAGCCAGTAATGGTAACATTTCGATTTATGCGTAGCATGTGGCCTAAGGATTCCATCGGAAATGTTGCACAGTGTCGATGGTGACTAGTAGCTGGTGACACCATCGGGCAGGCTGATTATTTAGCGATGTAGTTCTCTCAAGACGGCTGAAGTGGATCGTGAGGGAAAGTATACAGACACCGAGATGCCTATCTGTTTCAAACGCTTCAACTTCCAATCTCCGGACGGTCGCTTGGGTTAGAGAACGTGTTGGTTGCCAGGGCGGAGGTGCTACGTAGCACAGGTGTATGCTAAGACAGTTTTGGAACACGGAATTCGAATGATGTGATCAGATAAATATAACCGTTCAAGAATATATCTAGTAAAATTGGTAGTTTCTGGAAAAGACGAGTTTCTCCAAAAGCCTAGTTGTGCCGGTTCATTTTGTCCCTTTGCATAGTTTGGCTGTTCACAGCTGTTTGCATGTTTTACAGCTGAGCACGTGCTATAAAAATTATGTACTTAGACTAATTAACAAACCGGTTTTACTTGGTGTTGATCTTGCACAGCTCGAGACCCAAAGAATCGTACGGATGGTGCGACTGTGGTTCGTGCGATTCACCTGACCCCGTTCACGATTGTGACCTTATGCTGGACTCTTTTCCACATTCGGGTTTGCTTGTTGCTCATGGCCAATCATTCGTCCATTACGAATGCTAGAGGGCCGCGTGCGGGTCCGAAATCGGAACAAACTGTAAGCCCACCGTCGGTCTATTTATCCAAGAATGAACAGTCGTAGGATTGAGTTGTTCTACGTTGAACATTATTCACACCTGACCAGAGGTTTTGTACTCCGACGGACTATTTCATCAGATAAAGATGTGCATACCTCGGCCTTGGATGAAGGTGATTACAGATTATAGCAACTCAATGAGCAGTGAGCTAATTTCATGACGAACCACTTGAATACGACCAGGCTTTAGAATAGACAGCGCATATACAATGAAAATTCGTACGTTTGCACATGTAGACTAGTAAAAAGCTGTTGTAGCAGCATTCAAGCCTTGTGGAACCAATCGGTGTTCGGTGCATGCTTTCGAGAGGTACAGTTTGCGATGGCACTCATAATGTTTACGCAAATAGCCCACTTAGATTTTCCTTCTGATCAACCTGTCTGAAGCGCGCCAAACCGCATCTGCCGATTCCAGGCATAATAGACCTAGTTACAATGATGTGACGCTGCTGGCAGATCATGAGGTTAAGCTCGATTGTTGACTTATGGACCTATTTGCACGGTGGAAGTCATATACTTGATTACTGAAGTTTGACCGGCAAAATAGAGCTTCGCATTGCCAAAGTTAAGCATACGTTGTACTGAACAAGTGTCGCATACAAGCCCAAAGTTGGAATACACGAGATCACTGCCAGATCAGTTTTAACCTGTGGATGCTAAACGTGATCCAAACGCATCGGTGGCATTATCGGATAAACAATGAGTAGTTTGAGAGTGAATTCCGTTGGAGAGGATGAAACAGATTAACCCATTCAAATCCACAAAATGCACTGGTTCATATCACACATGTCGAGAATCACTACCTATGGTTTATAACGCGTTGCACACTTTACCGAGCCATCACCTCATCGGCAGAAGATACGATACGGCCAACCGATGACTTGGCAATTGTTACTACCATTCGGTGGAGTGTATTGGTGTCGATGATGACGAAGCAGTAGGTTAGGCTAGGTCAAATACGAGTTCTACATATAAAAACAGATGAGTGCAACAGCGATTAGTTCACCCCGTGCTACATGTTGTCATACGATTGCTAACCCTGAAATAGAGATGCAACGCAAACTGACACCGAAGTGATCAGTTATCACATTTGTTTTCACACTCGAAAATTAGATGTTTATCTCGGTTTCGTCGATCCGCGTTCAGTCTGCACTGTACTGATTCAGTGGTATGAACGTGCTTTGTTCACCTTCATTTTAGGATATAGACGACTACTTGGAGCTGGACACTCGTGAAATAGATCCGGCTGAACTACACCACTTTCGAGAACTGATACGTGATTTCGATATTGTGCAACAAATCATGGCTCAAGTCATCCAAGCCAAGAGATATCTGCGAATGAGCGGTAGGAGTAGCGCAAGCGAGATAACGGATTTGACAAACTCGGCATCTCCAGGAAAACGAGTGAGCGGACGAACAATGAGCATGAGCTCGGTTGACAGACGTTCGTTGGAGCAGTGATATTGTGTTTAATCTCAGACAATACGAACCGTTGTCAGTCCCTGTGAGTATCACTGTTTATGAATGTTATGCTTGATTTCTCGAGACACTGAACTGGTTTGGAATGGAAGCGACGCCCATCTTTTTTATTAAGTCTTTGTTACGTTGTTTGGTGTGTACATTTCTACCGTTTTTGTGATTAAATTGTAAGAAGATACGTTTGTTAATAGCCTGAACACGCTGTCACATGTGAGATCACAAGTGGATGATTCAAGCTCCGTCGACTTTATACTGTTCATGTAAGTCACCAGTCGCGGCCAGGATAGCACACAAAACATGGGCTCCAATTTACACGCGCAAGTCCCGATAAGAACAGTGAATCCAGCATTTGCTCCATCCGAACTGTCTAATCTGGTGAATAGCAGTAAGTTGATCAGTTGGTTGGACTTGCACGAGGATTCGGGTCAACTTCCTTCCCCACCACTGGTTATCACGGTTTGACCAGGCTACGAAAGTGTTCATCACTGCGCTCCATTCTACATTCTTAAACAAGACGACAACGTCTTCTATCCACAGAAACCATGGTAGCATTAGAATTAGACCGGTTTGACGAGAAAATATGTTTGATATAAGAATGTCGTTATGCCAAACTATGATGGCCACTAGCTGTGTCCAAATTAACTCGACCAGTAACTGCTCAGTCGTCCAGTGGTTATATGTGCGCGACAGTATGCGGTTCAGTTCACATTTGAGGTAGGTCTATTTGGTACCATTTACGTAACACAGAAGTTTGTAGCAAGCGTACTAATCTTCACCGAATATTTACGAGTTGGGTACATGTTATACACAGCTTACCGCTCATTCATCTGCCTCATAATTAGAATTGCACCTGAGATTGTTATCCTCGCTAAATCTATTGCATCCAGAACAGGAGGACAGGTGTTAACAACACAACACTAAGAGCAGACAACCTGAATAAACACACCTCACATACTGAGCAGCTTAGGCTTTGAATGCGAATCGAGAGGGTTACATGAACTGAAAGAGGGACGGCACACTCGAACTAGCCAACAGGTCATTTCAGTTCTGCAGAATTCCAAAATAATGCATCGGTATCTAGGACACGTCAGATATCGATCAGTTTAGCACAGAGCTGTGGTAAGTAAACAAGGGATTTCAGAATGTGTCATCGCTCCAAAGAAATTCATGTAGAAACGAACTAGCAGCATGACTCAGTGTACCTTGTGATCGTTATTATACCAAAGGTTAGAAGACGTAGGGCGTAGATCGGGACATACAGTAATAATCAAACGTCCTTCCAGAAAAAGATAGTCGTAAGGTCATTCGCTAACAGAAGCACCATGAACGTGGTGTATATTCTGATCAACATCTTTGTGGGAATAGCGATGTGCAACAATACTGCGGGAATTATATGAAATCATTTTGCGCTTTTACCATTCTCATCCATGAGCAAAGCCGTTAAGCAGGAAGTGAACCGAATTTAGCAAAAATCGAACAACAATGTCAGATAATGTCTTGTGGGTTGCACTCCGGAAACGAAATTTCAGGCAACTATATTCATCTACACCTATAAGCGGAAACACGATTGAATAGAGCAGTATATACGTTTTCGTGAAAACATCAAATTGGGTGTGCTCATTTAACTAGAATCCTGGTTGCATGGGGACAGTGATGATGAATTGAGTTGAGGGTTTCAGCAGTCATTTTGCAGATCAACTTGTCTACTATCGAGGACACATTATTGACACGTGTTCTCTCTTACTCGAATGTTTATGCAAGCTGCTTAATTGACAAATGCCAGCCCAGATTCTTAAACGATTATCGATCACTTGCAGCACATATTATTTCTCCCGGTTGTTCTACCGACGAGATTTACAGATTTGCTGGCAGTTTTCTAGTACCAACTATGGATATTCTCGTCAAGTCATCATGTACTGGACGCGATGAGTTCAACCGACTTGACAACCGTTTTCCCACTGTCGTCAGTCTGGATCACAAGGCAGTTTTCCTTGCACGTCTCGAGTTGGCTTTCCGTAACAACGCGGTTATTCGCGGTCCCCAGACGGACCTAACCTGCAAGCCGTGAAGTGATTTCCACGGTCACATACTAGGAGCTCAAGACTCGCTGTGTAGATGGCGAAGTTCGATACCAGTGGTGTCGTTTCCGAAAACTATTGTAGGCATGGCGGGATGATATATTTGTCCAATCTGAACATGTTTGTTCATGACGACTCGTCTACCCATTGGACAACGTCCTAGATGCCTGTTTCGATGTGTTGCCATTGATAAACAGTTCTCATTCGTGCTGACAGATTTTCTCCGCCGTATGCAGAAGACTTCGTAAAGCGGAGCAGATAAACACAGCGAAAGATTATTCATCAGCGGAATGTATTAGTACGTTTGTCAGATGTGAATTGAATCGATGGATTCGGTGTGCGCTGACATTACTGGGCGACAGAGGCTGTCAAGAGATCCTACAAGTTATGAAAAGCCTGAACGGGCTGAACTCTATTAGCAAGATGCAAGACAACCGACAATACCTTCGCAGCTCAGACAAAACTTTCTTTTCCCGCTGTTCCAACTACTTCAACTGAGAGCCCAGCTGCTTTTGAAGAACTTATCCAGTTGACGTCTAACAAAGCAAGCTGGTCGGGCGGCTTGCCATCGATCGTTCTTAAGGGATGTGATGAATTTTCAGGCCAAACCTCAGCTTTGCTAACCAATCCGTGTTTTACACGATGCAAAATTGCTGGTTACTGGAGAACCGAACGCGTTGCACCAGCTCCGGAAAATAAGGAGCTGAGTCACACCCAATTTTATGCACCATATCATTAGAAGTTTGGAAAAGCTCATTATCGTTCGGATAGAGACTCAAGGGAACACCACAGATTCTAGTTGATTCGTCTGTCGCCCCTCAAGTTCAAGTCTAAGTGCCCTCGTTTGCTTGGTTTATTCAGTTCTGTTATCGCTTGATGGGAAACCTGGAAGTACTCACACGAGTTTCTTAGACTATAACGATGCGTTTGGATATGCTGAGAGGGAGACGCGATTTCCTTACGAATCTAAGCCAATATACCCCGTTAGGCGTCATAATCACCCAGTATTGGTTCTAGTGTTCTACAAAGTATGGTATCCTCTCCGCTCTTATCCTCCCCGCATATCGCATTTACATCAGTTCGTGGCCACACTTTTATGAGTAACTATGTAGGTGATGTGATGCTGAACATCAAACGCCCAACTTGGTTTCCTTCACTCATCCTACTGGACTGCCAAGTTGATGAGAATCTCATGAGTTACCTCATAACAACTTATGACAGGCAATCAATGTGAAAAAGCTTCCAATACACGTTCACCCCTTCATGTATATACCGATCTCGACCTGATGCTAAATATCCGGGGATTACTTCCAATAACAACCTTACGGGATCATTGTATGTTACTGATGCTTCCATCAACGTCCGGAAATTCTCATTTTATCTCAAGCGTTTGAAATCTACTCCCATTCCCCATCACAGTCAATCGACCTACCAGTCTCCATATGCTCCCTAAGAGGGTGTATCGTTAACCAGTTGTTTGCCCAGGTTTGTTTTATTGCAAGACTGTGCACTTTCCGCTAGATCCCTAAAGCATCTATCACGCTGTAGTGATGTTCTCCTCAAACAATTTGTTCACTTCATTAACTCTCAACATTTCACATTATGCGAAACGATTTCAGCGGAATTTCTCCCGGGCATCACCCACATTCCCTATTCCATACCCGGTGCTCCTCCCCCTCCCCTTCTGTTATTCGCCAGCACAAACTCAGCGTTCTTATTTGCGAACTGATCACAAAAAGCAACTTATTGACTTCTCCCTCATTTTATATCGAATGTGACCGCTCGCTAACCTATCTACATGAGATTTCTGATTAGTATTGTAATTTCGTGATTCAAACACACGTTACTACTAATCTTTTTTTATTGGAGATAGAAGTAAATGCTGAATAGCCATCTCTTAAGGGATATAACGTGTAGTATTGACGTGACTTGAAAATCGCGTCTGTTCGTTAACACCACCGACAGAAGAAAGAGATACACTTTCTAACGGGTTACTGCGACTCGTTTCGTAGTAGCAAATAATTCGCCGACAGATAAGGTGAAGCTAAAGCAGACTGGAATAGACAGGAATGAAATTCCAAATTTATTTGACACGAAGCTGAACTTGTCACTATACACAATCACGTCAGATGACTGGTTACGCTCAGAATGGGCGAGCGAGTGGGTGGGAAAGAAACACATCATATCGGAGTGTTGGTAGTGAACATAGATTGCAAAAGGTTTTGAACCAAACGCACGGAGTGCTTGTTTGAAATGAAAACAATGCAGAAAAAGGAATAGTTCATTATCAATCGGAAAATAGTTCGGATAGCCCAAAACTATCCGGGAACGATGAGTCTCCGTTTCGTGCTGGATGCCTCCATTTGGAACGAGCAAGCGGAGCGAGGGAGGTAGTGATGGACACATGATCTCGGAATCGTTGACTCAGTGGAATCTGAAATCGCAGTGTAAAACCCACCGGATTGAAGTGCTGTCTAATTATTGGGATGGAGCCAATAAGGCATACCAATGGTTCGCCAAAATTCAAACTAGACTAGGGACTAGGCGCATGTATACTGTGTTTTCGTGTATCACACATCATGGTAGCTGATGTGCTTCTTACAGTTTTAATTGACCCTGGCTGTCAAAGGTATTCCATACTCACACCTAATCCAACCAATACTATCCGGTTAACGGTCAATGCCACTTTATTTGGCTGCCTCAATGAGTTCAATCAACACACACTTCAACAGGTAGTTCTTTTGAATAGGCAATCACTTAATTGGCACGCGTTTCTTATGAACGTTTAAGCTAGTGTAACGTAACGTCCGATATAACGTTTATTACACAGAAGAGGCGTCCTTTAGACAACCCATATCCAATTTCTGGTAATGTTGGCAGTAACTTATGAAAAGTATACTCCATAGGAGGCTGAAAGGATCAGTTTGTGAGAACAATATAGCACTGCATTCCGAAACTTATGGTGGGAATCACACGTTATGCACGATGCCATTTCGCTTGAATATAGTTAGGCATTACGAGATTGCCATTGGAAACCCCGAGTTTATTAAGTTGAATCACAGTGGACATCCAGCTGGTTACTACTTCACCGGGTAACAACAACAGGAACATTACCTAGAGCGCGTGGAATTTTCTAGCGGATTCACGAGAAATACAGTGTGCTAACAAGTTCGACCGGGAAAGCCTTCTTCGTTACACTGTGTTTCTCGAAACATTACTGTTCACATTCACATACAAACGTTGCATACTGCTCTACAGAGTTGACCAGTGGGACATTGCGATGCAAACTAGACGACAATTCACAGCATCCAGTGACATACGAAACATGTGATTGAAGCTGGAAACAAAACAACGAGTTGCGCACAGACTTCCAACAAAGAAACCGACTCAGAAACAGTGGCTGTGGATGGCAGAATAAATTCATTTATGCAAGCCAATGCGTGCTCGGGCATGTTTCGAAAGACATCAACTTGGAAGTCATTTTCTGGTCCAAAGTAAAGCATTCGGCATACGAAATGAAATGCCATTCCTTCATGTAACAAAACACTCCAATCACGCGAATAAGTAGTGCCAAAATAGAACAAACGATTTCTAGAAGGAGAGCAGATTCGTGATACTATCTTGAAAATTTGCTGGTTACGGTGACTAGACAACGAACATACTGGTGAGGTAAGACATTTGAATCGAAAATCACTACCCTCCAACATGAGTATGTCACGGCCATTTTCAACTAAATCACTACGGGTCTGATACTGTGAAAGCATGAACCAGAAACATTAACACACAGTGTGACTGTTTGGGTGAAGACGACCGTTCAGGTTTAATGTGAACTGGTCTATGAGGTGAACAACTTGCATAGGATTTAACAGCACTACATACGTTATCACGAGACTTAGATTAAACCGTCTAGTTCTATGGAGGGTTCCATTACCATCTAAACGCAAACGAACAGAAAAACACACACAGACACAAGTGAACCAAAATTGCTTACCCCGATAATTGGTTGCACCAACTTTCTGAACACATCACGTTTTGCTTTATCCGCCAGAGGTTTGGATTTCTCAAAAAGTTTCGATTCAAAGTTCTTTGAAACATTAACCAAGAAAAAGACGAAAAACCTAAGTTAGCGAACACTGAGTAACATGGAAAGCCACTCAAACCAAAGCCTAGCTATTTAATAATGAGTCGATCACTTCGCATTCAGTCACGACGAATGTGTGCGATTTATGGGGGGCGGGGGATGTTCACAAATCTTGTGATGCACCCGTTGTAATCGAGACACTTATTCGGAACCAAAATTCGAGTTTAAATCCTGTCACTTCGCACACATTACACTTACATGTCGCACCGATTAATTTGCAGTTGGGTTGTGGGTGATACAATACATGGCCATGTTGCTATTAGTCAGAAAGTTTTCATACACGATGAGTACCGCGAACATACTCGCCTTACCTGAACTGCCTGTTGTACAGACTGAGTAGACTGCATGGTGTCTGAACTGGAAGCGCTGATCAGTACCTTGGTCACCAGCTCACGCAGATTGCCACACGCGACGGAGACATCCACTGACGTATAAACCCGAACTCCGGCAAGCAACAAACTGGACAGGTTCGTTTCAGCATTCTTCCCGTTCACGTGTAGGCCACACAAAATTCCGAAGAGAACAGATTCGGCCAAGGGGCCAGTCAGTGGGTGCTTAACAAGCGGGGCTGAAGTGGCTCCGTTCGCCACGGGTTGTACCAGCTAGAGTGTGCAAATAACGGATATCCTCAAGTGGACAAGGTGTTTCAAAAGAGAGTGTTTAAAAATGAGAACGATAATCCGACGTGAATCACATGTGACCAGCTTTCGTAAGGTTTCAGACTGATAGAGAGATTGGTGACGATAAACTGGAACTGCATTGGCATATAGCTATTCACAACTACAATCTGTGAGCAAACGGTGCATACGTATAATGGACAGCTACCTCAAATATACACCCACATTTCATGAATAACACTGTGAGACATACATATATGAACCAGTTTCCCATGTGAATATCGAGTCGAATTCGGTCAGTAACTACGTCATGTGACCGCAACGGATGATGCGGATATTTGCACACCAACTTCACATCACCTAATATTAGCACCAACAACAACGGATCGCTTCGTGTGTACGCGTTCGCGTGGCAACCAAGAAACGGTAGCACTTGTCAGTGTGAGGGGTTCGCGACCACAAACCTGCCTGGTTTTGCCAAGTCTCCTTCCTTCATATTTGAGTGCTCATCCGTGAATCTGCCGCCATGCAATCAGTGACAGTCCGAGCACAGTGCCAACCGAATTCTTCAACAAAATAATGCACACTACTACAAGATTAACAGTAGCCAATCTATGTACTGATTTCATAGGACACTTGAATCCTTACACTCTATCCCGACATTGCAAAGTTAAAGGTTTTAGGCAGTCACATTCGCACACGTTTCTAAAACAGTTTCACATTCGCCAAAATAGGCTCGTTAGAACGTCGTCCATTCCATTCAACCCCATAACCTCAAAGCGGTAAATTTGAAACTGATGAGTAGTCGGGAATTTCGTTAATTTCAAGTTGAACATCACTCACATTTGATCGCAGCCCTCGCATTCAGAAAGACTTTCCAGCCAACCTCGTTCGGAAAGAAGCACGAGACTCGAGTTTCGCACTCTTTGGAGCTTTTCAGTAGTGCACATCTTTGCCACGGCCGCAATTTGAACTCCGGCCACGCTATCATGAAACAACCATGTTGGCCACTGCGCCATTCACCTCACATTAGGCACGAACGGATTATCTAATATGAACGTTCAACCACTCTCGCTTGTGAGCAATGGTCAGGTTGCCCGATCGTCTCGAGAGAAGACATGGTAACTAGCACATTCAAGCTAATTCTGTCATGCATGTGCGTCGACGTCCATTGGCTTCGGAAATTGGGACGGACCATTGCAAACGAGGATAGCATCGCACAGCTTGTTTGCGCGATGCGTAATGGATTGGTCCACTACATCTAGACGAGACATCACACTCTGTTGTTCCCATTGAAAGTTCACTATACACATTCCGCATGGAATATGTCAAGTCAATTGTGAAATGGTTACTACTATCAAGCAGGTAAAATTGGAGCACACATCGTGGAGAGTTGTGACAATCTAATAAAGCGAAAACCTTCACATGAATAAACGAACCGCATCAATCAGTGTCGGGATCCATTGAGACGCCTTGAAGCAGGTTGCGCTATCGGGCCAGGTCAGACACTTTGAAAGACACTGCAGAAACAACGGATCCGAACATGAGGCTGAGCTATCCGCGGTCACCTGTTGGGGATCTATGGTGGGAGCAGCGATCAAAGCGCGGGCCAACGCGCCGATCGTATGGACATCGTGTCCCGGCCCAACTGACTTAGTTTCTGCTTGCATGTTGATATCCTCCATACCATCATCTCCATCAGCTTGATCAATATCGGATTGTGCACCGAGAGACTCGCAACCGTTAAAAGTGTAGATAAGTCCTGAAGCGGGGAAAGTCATCAGTGGGTTTATGTACCGCTAGTCAAATCGCACTCTCCAAACACTGAATTCGATTTGCATGACAGTTGAAAGGAAACATACGAACACCCTAACCAAGGTATCTTTCAAACATGAGAAAGTAGGCGAGAAAATAAGCAGATTAGGGCAGTTGGCTTTATGTTGTGGTCACCGTGATGTTTGCAGTACGACGTGCACGCTTGACCCCCGAAGATGGAAGCGCTCTGGAACAATGCAAATCTAAGTATTGAAATGTTCCTACAGTTTAACATTTAGGTTGCACACGTTTCATCACCAGACGAGGTGATACCGCCAGCGCGTAAGTGTTTCGACGTGTCAGTCTAACCAAACCTCACGCTCAAACCTATACGCTGGAACACATACGCGCTGATGTTGTCACATCGTTTGAAGATGAAGTGTATGCAACTTAAATGCCAAGCTTGGCGAACATCCCAATGCCCGACTCTTCCACCCGGGCCATGAACAACACCGCCGCTGTTTCCAACTGTCAGAAACAATGCACATCTGACGAGTCAACATGGGACGATCCATTGATAGCAAGGTTGTGTTGTTTTGGTACATGTATGGATTGTCAACGTAATGAACTCCCCTTTCTCGCCTACAATGTCAGTGGTTTGAGAGAATACATGAAAAGACAGTGTGCATTATCACACGGCATCAGCGTTTCCGTCATGAGTAATATGGCGTGAAGGGTTGGAGGAGCACACAGTTTCGAGTCTAAACGTGACTACTGCTTGATGTAAACAATGATACTAGACAGATCGTTGTATGGTCTGTAATATGTTCTTGCCGAACCATCGTGCATCTAAGATTGTTCGACCGATTCCCAGGCAAACAGCAACATTGCTCACATACCAGGCCTGCTTGATTTGTAGCAACCTATGGAGGGAACGAAGATCGAACTTTGTTCACTCGAACTGAGGAATAAGACTGAATACGCATGCATGCATATACACAACACATATCCTAACGATAGTCAGGCGTCTTTCCGACGACGACAACAACAACAAAAACACGTGACCTCATAGCTGTCACTCGTACACAAGTAACAATATGGTAAAGTAACAAGATAGTGTGACCCATATTGGTAAACAACCAACAGGTTAAAACGGCTGAATATATTGAAAATGTTACGGGTGGCAGAGTCCCGACTTGAGGTGGTACTAGGCACCCTGAAAATACGAAGCGCACTACAACACGTTCATTAGAGTTGTTCGATAAGATTCACATGCTTTCGACTAAGGAGTCAGGTTAAGCATCACCATCACCATAGTCCATCACCAGCACCAGCATAGTCCACTTCTGTTGGCTCATTATTTGGAGAAGGCACCAAAATAGAGGCCTCAATAGCAACAAGTACTTGTGTCACAGTGACATTCAAGACAAAGTTGTACGAGATTAGGAGGGAGAGAATCGGACATCAAAAATCACCGAATTATTTGCATAATAAACACAACGATTAGTTCAGATTCACACACATTTCATACAAGACATTCATCTGTGAGCCACAAGCGTTATTACTCACGCAACAAGTCCATCAGTGTGCGACTCATCAAACGCGCCAGGCGCTCTTCCACAAGTTCGCAGGCCACAGCATTGTCATCCAACGCTCCCTCCTGACTAAAATGGAAGAACGATTACAATGTAGAAAACTGTAATGAGCAGGGACGCCTATTATGACGAAACCTCGAATACAATGTACTCAGATAACACATCTACGGTTGTCTGAACACCTTATACCAGCCGCAATGCAAACCGTTAAAACACACTTACAAAGCTCATTTAGTGTGATGGTGAAATAATTGGTGGGCATACTTTCAAACAATGACATCACTCGATAATGTAAGCCTCGGCAGTCTATCGGAATAGATCATAAGGGAAGTGCACAGAGTTAGTTGCGATAAGAAAAACGGAGAATCGGATATCGCAGTGCAGGGAATTGGGGGCAAAACTAGTAATGTTGTAAGTTGACCTTCTCAACCGACAGCTCGTGAGGCGCGACCGCAAGGAACACATTCAAATGTTTGCCACAGCACGACGTTCAGACCAACGAGGTCTCACCTTTTAAATATGAGTTTCTATCATAGGAAATAAAAAAGACCACTGTCTTCAGGAGATTTAATGAATTGGGTCCACCAGCCACACGCACAGATGCCATTCATGTGCTGACCGAGAAATGCAAAAAGCCACGGACTGTGATAAACAAATGAAGCAACGATGTTGTTAGCCCAATCACAGATCTCATCTTCACAAACGTGCGGGGATAAAAGCAACGTGAGCGCGAGGGCCAATTCAGGTTTCTCCTAAGTGACCCTTAACAAGCTGCAGAAGAACGGGCATGGTTGCACTAAACGCAACGATTGCACTGGTCTACGAATACAAACGTCATCATCATCATCATCATAGACAGCAATACATCAGTGGTTAACACTAATGCTTAACTGCCACACAACCATGAAGAAAAAGCAAACCCTATATAGAAAGAGAGAAGGAAAAAGAAGGGGACGGGAAGGGACCTAACTACTGAAAATGACTACGTCCCTATTCAAACATTCAGCATCAAGGTGCCTACACCTTGCAAACAACACAACCGAGCTGCAAGTGAGAGTAAGGCGTCATCAGCGAGACAGCTTCCTTACGGCTTTCACTGCCCCGCGTCATTAAATGCACTCACTTCACAGACAGCTCGGACAAACAACGACAACATTCACGCCACTGAGCTCGATTAGCCGCCATCTCACCTAGTGTCTCCAACCACCGACTCTGTGAGTCGCGAGGACCCCAGCCCGGGAGACGAACACGACCCACGGTGGCCAACCCCTTCGTGAACGATATCATTTCCCTACGCCAGGTCATTGTCTGTCCACCTCGCACCTTACACCAGTCGATCGTGACAGATTGTGGTCAATGCGTTTAGTTGCAGTTTTTTCCAATTCCGGTGTGCTGAGTGAAATGGATGATGGTAACATGCCTCTCACTAGCAAACAACAGACAGCCAGTCCGATCACATCGCTTACAGTGAAAGTATACTTTTTACAACCAACAATAAATGATAAATCAAGTCCGTCGGAGCTTCAACACAACAGTCCAACACTCAATGGCAAAGCAAAGTGTAAGGTCGGTTACACATGATAAGTCAAAACTAAACCGGTGGAAAGATCGATTCGGTTGACTGAGACGGCTGAAGTGAAAAACGACTGTGGTAAACCGACAGCATATTGGGAGCAAGTAAAACAAAATACTGGATTGCGAAAGCGTCTAAGATACAAGTGTGAGATAATATGCATCTCGTTACCTTGGCAGTGATGTGAAAGATGAAGATTGGTGATTGACACCTGATTCCCGACGGATCCAATGGCCAAATTAATAAATATCTCGGTTATGCACTGTACTACGCGGTTGATATTACTAAGAAATTCAAACGCAGCCCTTGGAATCCCCATCAATACGAGCTACCACAAGGTCTGCCGATTATGTAGTCGCACATCCGACTTACGGGAATCCTAACCATCAGTTTTGCCGCGCTTGAGCCTTCTAATTTCTGCCAATTCACCGTACGTGGATCGTCTGACCAGAAGTACCTCCGACTTTGTGTATGACCGAAAACCAGGCTATTGTCTCCTTTGAGGAGTGGTGCAAGCGATACGAAGACATACTTACGGTCGAGTCGGCTACTTGGCGAAAAACGTCCGCCACACCACCTTCATCTTGTCTGCCGAACCGCGAACCCTGACCTTCGCGGACACGATACAGAAATTGATGAAGGTCTTCGGGGACGCCTCATCTTGGTTCAACTCACGGTTCCAATGGCTCTAACCGATCAAACCAGACGTAGATGACTTTATCGCCCATGCTAATTCAGTTAACGGTGAGTGTGGAGGGTTCAAGCTTGGTTCTATCACGGAGGGTCAGTTCTGATACCTTATTCTTGTTCTAGTTCTCCAATCACCAGACTAGGCAGACCTTCGTACCAGGTTGTTGGCTAAAATCGGTCAGGAACCAGATACGAACCCGGAACAGGTCGTGGACGAATATGAGAGGTTGGTCAACCTCAAGCTCAATTCAGTCATGATCCCATAACCAAAATGAGTGTCCCACTGAGTTCACACCGTTTCCTGCTTCGAACCAAAATCTCCCATGTAGTCTGCCTAATCTAGTCCCGCTGATAACAAGAAACCTCTTCCACCTGTAGCTGCTGAGGTGCATGACATTTCCATAATTTTCGCCTTTTTCGGTAATGCCGCAGCCAGCGGTGCCACATGGCCGGACACAAGGGCGGTTTCTGCCAGCCACGAGCAACAGACAAAGTCAAGCCCACATTGGTCCCCATGTTCAACAGGCCGATCAGGTCGCGCCTAATCGACACATCTAACAGACTGCTATCCACTAGAACTTCATATCCGTCCACATCAATGGTCGTTTGGCTCACCTGCAGCTGGACATGGTCTCCAACAATACGATCATTTGCGAGAACTTCTGACGGTCCTTGGACAGCTCTCCTGTCCACTAATAATCTCAGACAGCAACCAGTGCATGCGGTGACCCGGCGCAGTTGACTGGAAAACTGCACTGCTTCGTGTCATTTCGTGGCACCACAATCGAAGGGACGGGCTACGTCTCGAACTCCGACCTCGGTCTTTTCGGACTTGACTGGATCGAACCGTCTGGCTTTCTTGATGCCCCAATCGGGGCCATATCAAACCAGATGCCTTGCAATAGATGAAGCCTTTTCGTTCCCATTGAGTGTTACTCAATATCGAGTGAACTAATGCAACCCTCTACCACTTCGGAATATGCCCTGATTCCAAGCGTTCTTTCTGTTCCACCAATGCGAGTGTTTCAGCAACTGCAGGAAAACTGATAGTTACGACGACTGGTAGGAACCATAAGACTGCTTTCTGACAAAAAACTTAGTCGTTTTGTGAGAGCAGAACAAGGTTTGCTACATTATACACACGCACAAATGTAACTGTGTGACACGTGTTCTCCATGGTTAACGGGCGACTAACTGACGTTGTTTCCTACTGGTCATTTGACCCGTACTAATAGATTTCTATACATAACCCTTTGTATAGGTTGCTAAAATTCAGTCCCAGGCGACTGTTTATCATCGTGGGAGCAGATGGGTATATCGCGACCTTACAGAACGTGCACCTTCCTTTGGTGTACACAGCTAACCTCATTGTAACACCAAAACACGCAAGTTCACACCGCAGACCGGCGCCAAGATATCAGGTTGTTCCAGTCGTCTGAGCTCTTGGTCTACGAGCGGTAGGACCACGTATGGGATCGGTGCTTTGGGACGAATTAGCAGTTGGCTACCAGGGCAAAGCTGCAACGTGGCCTGGGTGCAGGGTCAGAAACCAAGGCAGTCCTGGAGAACAAGGGCGAATAGCTGATTTATGTGGTCGGACAGCCTGGGGATGCTGCAGGATAAGCACGTCTTCGTATCGCTTGCACCACTCCTCAAAGGAGACAATAGCCTGGTTTTCGGTCATACACAAAGTCGGAGGTACTTCTGGTCAGACGATCCACGTACGGTGAATTGGCAGAAATTAGAAGGCTCAAGCGCGGCAAAACTGATGGTTAGGATTCCCGTAAGTCGGATGTGCGACTACATAATCGGCAGACCTTGTGGTAGCTCGTATTGATGGGGATTCCAAGGGCTGCGTTTGAATTTCTTAGTAATATCAACCGCGTAGTACAGTGCATAACCGAGATATTTATTAATTTGGCCATTGGATCCGTCGGGAATCAGGTGTCAATCACCAATCTTCATCTTTCACATCACTGCCAAGGTAACGAGATGCATATTATCTCACACTTGTATCTTAGACGCTTTCGCAACCCAATATTTCGTCTCGATTGGCAGTTGTTCCTCCGAAAACACACTATCCACGCAGTTATCCAGAGGCAATAAAGATTTATCCGCCGACACTTGTCCATTCTAAGAATAAATTGGAGAAACACAACACCCCGTATTCCACATAAGCACTAACATCATTCTTCAACTAGCCGCGTAAATGTATGGGAAAGCTAACTCAGGGTATCCGAAAACGAGCTGTTAAGTAGTCCGGAATATGTTCACTGTTAAGAATCGAAGTATGTTGATTGTCCGTCTTGAGTATACGACGCACCCTGTCGTTGAAGTTCTGCTGTGTTCATTTCTTTCACGTCTGAACACCAGCAGTATGAAGAGACTAAGACAGTCATCACTTTTTGAAACGCGCGCCGATTTTTGGGCTACAAGCAACCTTAAAACTTTTCAGATGAACCAACCATTTCTCTGTGACCAAATTAATGTTGCCCACGATCTCGGAGGATGATGAATCTCGAAGAGATGTGTGGAAACTGGATGAAGTCCACACACTGGATAGTTTACAATCATGTGCGTCTTAATCCTATATGACCTGCGGCACATTCGGACCGAATCATACACAATTTTATGACTAGTGTTCCGCAATCGCAGATCAACGAATAATAGAACCGTCACCCCAAACAAGTCCGATATCGAGTCATAACAGGTCTGACAATACATGAGACGTAACGTTTCCAAGTTGACTTCGATCTACATATCTTTTGTTAGTTTGAAGCCAATCGCAGTGAATACAACGGTTCAAGTTGACACGTGGACAACGTGAATATGATGAATAAATTCTTCCTGTTTAGGTGGACAGCAGCTTTTGCCCACAGAATGAGATTCAAAACGGATTTTGCTGCATTGTCGACATCGACACTAACAATGTATATGCCTGGCCCGAAAGGAAACGAAATGCACATCTGGCGATGCGGTTGTCAACCCCGAAATGCAGACGATGTGATTAAAGCCGGACATATTTTATAAAGTGTCAACGAATTACACCTGTTCTAGTAGACCGGTGACATGGAAAACACTAAGTGAACTAAGTGTCAATTTAAACGGATTTTCTCCATGTGAGAATGGACGGTTAGCTGAACAACTTGAGGATTCAGAAACGAGGGTTGAGAAAGCTCATCGGTGGACTAATGGGGTTGTACAGACTTATGAAACTTATGCCACACAACGTAACTGCGCATGTACATTTCACTGGTCATGTGGTGAAAGGAGAATTGAACCTCGCGGCAAAATTGTCATAAAAATTACAAAAACATTTTTAAAACGGCTGACAAAGTGGATCTAATAGTGACCTTAACTACACAGTCACATAGGGACAGAACTGTTGCGCAGCTGAATAAATAAAAAGTACACCTCATCCTTCTAATTTAAAGGAATGTCAATCTGTAAAACACAGATCAGTATGAATGTCTTACGAAAGCTTACTTCATTTGTGTTACTTGATTCCAACGCGAATCCAATCGCTTAAACCAACAGAAAAGATACAACAGTCAGTGATTTAGAAGAAATAAAAAACGGGAAGAAAAATTTGGTTAAAGAAGTTTTCAAGTTAGTGTTCAGCGCCAAATAGATCGGTTTCACGGCGTTGGAGAGGCAAAACAAAAGTTATGAACAACTTTCAAGTATATCACCAACAAACACGTCAAACAGACAAACAATGAGAACATCCTTCATGATCTCTCGGAAGTGGCGACTGGTGTTACACTAACAGCTACGCAATTACTAATACTTACTTGGTAGTACGCAAATACATATGGTGTTATAATACCAGCTTTAAGAGGGGTTGCAGAAACGAACGAGTTGGTGAATTATCTAGAAAACCGCAACGGATGTGGCGGAGGTATAAGGGGTTAGATTGCTGAGGTAAACAGCCGGACAACTTCACTACCGGGACCGACGTAAATTAAGGCTGTCGACTTTCGCCGCTTTCTTAGAATTTTGTCCTGAGCAAAATAATGGACGGTCGTCTCCGGCATTTACAACATACCGGTGTGGGCCATTGACCCAGCAGAAGACTGATTGGTCAGGTTTATGCAGACAACCACGTGCTGTTATTTGACAATCACTAAACAACACAGACAAAGCAATGCTAGAAGCTATTTCGCACTCCTCCACATCTTTCGGAATGCGCATTGTGGCCTCAAATTTTAAAGTACATAGGCAAAACTACTGTGATTACGTAGATTTAATGTTGGGTAATGACAGTATAGAGGATGTAGACCGTTTCGTGTTCGTTGAGAGCTGCATCAGCGGTAACAGCGGAGATGTAGGGAATGAAACAAAAAAACCTGTTTATAAGGTTAACGCGGTATTCGCTAGGACATCTCCAGTGACAGAGAGGCACCTCTTTGAGGCCTAAAGGTCGCGCATATAAGGCGATATGACCATCAACGTTTACATTCAACGGCTCAAATTAGTTGGCACCAACGGGTAAACAATGAAAAAGTTAAAAAGCGGATATTCGGTAGCGAGTGTCGAGCGAGTTCTTTTGTTCAAACTCTGAGTTTGTACAGGCCTATATATTTAGGCTACATATTAAGAATGCCAGCTTATCGTCTGTCACACTGGACACTCTTTGCTGATCCTGTGTCTGATTGTCGTAAGCTGCAAAGTGGGCAGATGATAACCTGGCGTATAAAAATCAGGTCGTTCATCAAAGGGTTGGCCAATGTAGATCGGGTTCGTTTCTCGAGCTAGGGCCCTCGCAACTCAGAGTGGAAGACTTCAGACTTTCGGTAACTTCACGGTTAATCCGTCTCAGTGTCGTGAATGCTGTCTGTTAATTAGATGTACTTAATAACGAAGGGCAGTGAAAGCCGTACGGAAACTGTTTTGGTGATGATGCAAGGTATGAGCACTGATGCTAAACGTTTGACCAATAGACATTATGTGTTGTGGCTAGGTTCTCTTCCTTACCACTCTCTTATATTCAGTCTGGGACTTGATCGTTTCTTCATGGTTGTATGGTAGTTAGAACTCAACGCAGGAAACAGATTATTGTTGGTTTTGATGATAAGGATATCAGACAGATCAGTTTCAAACTGTTCACGAGTAACATCGGAAAGAGGAATCAGTTGAAACATCCGTTTATAAACACGTTCGAAGTGAACTGTTATTACTGCCCGATCATCATTGCAACATAGGCGGAAAAAATTCAGTCCCAACGATAGTATTTCCGGCTAATAAGTTAAAAACGCATTCACTGGTAACTAGAAATACTGCTGTCGGTGATACGATTGTCGTCCACGCTGTACGGATGACCAACTAGCATTTGAGAATCAATCTGAAAACAATTACATTTCTGGTTGACCTATTCATCTGGTGTCAGTCGTGGACAGGTTAAATTTGGCATGCTCAATAGGTGTGACGAACATCAATCTTATCCAGCTCACCAGAGTGTAACAAATCGTACCTATCCGAATATCGTGATGGAAACATACGTAAACCATCGGGTAGAGGTGGTAAAATTGTTAATCCAGACAAGGTACTAGCTATGCTTACAGATGACAATAAAGTTGAGGAGTAAGAAGGCGAAAAATACAAAACGGATAAAACGGTGCGAGCCCGAACGTGCAGAATCGGTTTGAATGGATGATACTGATGAGACAAAAAACATCGAAGATGACGGTCAGGGTTAAATTAGAGAGTAAAAACAGGGGTGATTAAGCGAATCAACCTCGCCGAAAACTATCCACGGGTAAACCTACTTGGACAACGGCCTCGATAACGGGTGGAATTAAAGGAACCAATGCAGTGGACAAGTATTCTTTTGGACAACCACGAATAAACTGGCGGATAATAAGACCTGAACAAGTGCAGCGGTTACAGTTTGAACAGCTAAGGAATCGTAAGCGAGAAAAGCAAACCAATACGAAAGAATTAAGTGATTTAACAATCAGGTGGTGTGTTTGAACAAACCAACAGGAGTAGCTTTCAGAAAATGCGGTCACATATTGTTGAACAATGAAAACGGTAAGTTAGCTGCAGAAATAATTTTAAACACCAACAGCGGTCACGACGCGGACGTGTGGTAGTATCAGCCAGAAGCTATCACTCCGTGCACATTGGCACATAAATTAACTGACAAAGGTGAGATTGCTTGCAAAGAGGACAACCTGTAAGAAACTTCGGGTGGGATTTTCACCCCAAATTTAGTGGTGCTTAGAACTGCGAAAGTAAGGGGTTAAAATTTGCCCCTAAAATCGATACAAACGTCTTTTTCAGAGTGGCTTGTGATGAAGGTCATGTCACTAAAAACCGATCGTAACAAACCAGGCAAGCAGCAACAGCTGAATCATTACAATTTTGTTGCGATTCAAAACAACACGGTTAAGTCAAACGATACGAACTTGTCAACAATGCACGTGTAACATAAGCTACTGCTTCCACCCTCTGGTAAGATGTCAGAAAAGGCAAGCGCACTACTAATTGCAGACAGTAAGCAATGTTAATGGGGTAAAAATGGAGTGCCCATAGCAGAGTGATAATAAAAAGGATACGGAGCAGGCTATTCAGCTTGAGATCTGGCAAGTGTTCAAAAGCGGCACAACAACCCTGATGTAACAGCACAGCCAGTTGGTCCGTGGGCAAATGGTAAAGGCTCGGTGACAGTCCAGTGAACAAGAGACCCACGATAGTAAGTAAATTCTCGTGATGTTCGTACAGGCTGGAGCGAATTCTTTCCAACGGGGTCTTTGGTTCGGGTAAACGGCGCTTTGGTCCGGGAAGCGATAGGGATAGAATGTTGGAAAAATCTGGTCAACTTTTATTCTCACTGCTAACAATGCACAGCCAGTCAATAAAGATAACTTACACTCATACAACTGTTTAGCAAAAGCTGTGCATAAATCAAAACTGAATAAATGAAGCAAAAAAACGTCAGTGGAGAGCGGAAATATAATATGACATAACCAAACAGCTGATCGCCATATAAAAAGAGGGTATCTGCGAAATTAGGTTGCCAGTGACTTGCGTTGTCTTTCAGTATTGAACTTTCGCGAAAGGAAAATGGCAAGGTGAACACCTGCGATCCGTTTACATACCATTTCTCATAATTATTTCTGCCAGAAGCTAGGTGAGTCATACGGAACACAAACACGGCCTCACAAACGGCTACGAAACATTTCCTTTGTAACCTCATCGTTCAACCACTTTGCGCCCCGTTTAAGTGAAAACAGGGTTAAACAAAGACAGTAATGCTCAGCAGTGGCGTTGGTGGATTCCAGCGTGAACTGTTTGAGAAATCCTGCCAGGGCAGTCGATCCCCTGAATCATTTGGTGGATTCCATATGAGACAGTGGGACGGGTGGGTAACAGAGTCCAAATGTGAAATTTCCGAGCTCCTGATGTGGCTTCGTAGCTCAGCTGGTAGAGCGCTTGCCGCGTTGAGGCATGCTGTGTCTGTCGCTGGTTCGAATCCAGCCGAAGCCCTGACTTTTCACAGTTGGGTCTCATCTAAATTCATAAACCTGCCATACTACTCATTAGAAAAAGACAGTAATGCCTAACTATTAGTCAATGCGGGATAATACGGGTCACAGGTTGGGTTTACTCAAACACAGCATAAAAGCCGAGCTAACGGAAGGTCTGGAAGAACTTTGCGAAATCTCAATACGTATGAAAATGTCACGATAGCAGCAGCAGAACGAACACATCTCAACAGTTCTCATTAGTGGAAATAAGCAGCCCTGTATAACGTTAAGTCGTTCAGAGTTCCAACAGCGAGCATAATTGGACCACAAATGCCAACAAGTTGTTAGGGGACACTAAGGACATTTACTATCATTGTAATTCTTTATCTGAGAGGCTATGGAGTTGAAACAATACGCGTCCTGTCAGTCGAATTTAACAAGATGACCAATTTGAATGGGGGATATAAGGCATATCATCAGATAGATTTCCAGATATTTTACGCAGAGATGATCATAACTGACCTTGTCCGTTCGCCCAATCTGCAAAGAAAGGAGCGTGTATTTGACATGCTCTGTCATTTCAAAAGCAGGCAGCACGGAGGGATCCACGAGTGCACGTGTGTCTGGGAGCCACAATTCATTGAAAGCGCTGAAAAATCGAATAAACGAGAACAGGAGTCAATCACAGGAGTGTAAGGAATTAGAGACCATGCATGCAGAGGACAAATGTTCGTAATCGGCTTGCTTCAGTGAGGTTGGTAGTATGAAAATATAGTCCGTAACAAGCTAGTCATAAATAAGGCCGCAACAGAAGGAAACGGTGGAAGTAAAACTCGAACAACATATTTGTACGAGCAGACGTAGACAGCCAAGTTGTGTCTCATGTAACAGGTTAGAGTAACGCCACAAAATTTCATGCAACCTCTAGAAATAGAAACTAAACATGATTTCAAATCTTTATAACGTTTTGAAAGATAATTCTGTCTAGATGATTCGGACAAAAATTAGACAAGAAACAGCGACGATGAATGAGTGCTTTGCTGGTTGTGAAAAATAGTTCGCTTTTGATACCGAACTCACAAGTTAACAAAAATTGCGCTGATAGGTGCGCAAAACAACGAGAACCTCGCATGAGACAGATAAACAAAAGATTTATTCGCAACGACGAGTTATATAAACACGGCGAACAACTCACCGGACAACAACGAAAACAGAAGAAACAACCGGTTCTAACAGTGGAACAGTGATCTGCTGCAACTGAAGACAAGGAAATAATGTGTTAACATGACCGCAAATATATACACATATATAGCATACACCTGAAGCATGCATTTAAGTAAACAAGAAAATGAGTAGGACGAAGTGAAGAACATCAACAACATCAGAACAGAATACCTATCACACCAGAGTAGTTCGTTTACATTTCGGTTGTTTGCTTGTTTCCAAAGTGCAAACGTCTTGATAGAAAATGTATGAATACATAACTGGTTATTTTTAGTAGGCCGATGCCTTCCCCCCCGTTCTGTTTTTTCCATCCTAACGAAGGTTTGTTTTTTTCTACACAACAGTTGTATGGTAGTTAAGCAGTAGTGAGTAAGACTGATGTGTTGTTGTCTCGAATTAGGATGAAAATATAATGAAAACTTATAAAGGGTAAGATAACGACAGTATTTTTGTTGGTGACGTCATCCATGGGCCTTATCCGTTAGTACGGTTGAACGGAGACATTGCAAATCATTTAGATTCCTACCACAGAACTAGAGAGGTCGGATGAAAGTCAAACCTATCGAGTTCTTTCAAAGAAGTCTAAATGGACGCGAGTAGCTTTAATTTTGATATAGAGCTTCAGAACTTAGCTGGGGCTTCAGTATGACCACAAATCAAATTAAGAAAACATAGGGATACGACTCACAAGTCATTCAGAGTAAACACACATGTATGGATGCGAGAAAATTGCAGTGATTTGCACCTAATGTATCAATCTACTCTTGACATATAGTGGCAGTGGACTGTAACTGATAACGTTTACAAGTCTATGTAGGGTGCAGGTACTTCAAACTGAATAGTCCAGTTGATCATAATGTTTATGAACTGTTCGCCCCATGGTTGTATGATCATCAAGCCTCAGTGTAAACCTTTGTTGTACGAATGACGATGATGTGGTGAAATCAAAACCCGATGAGGTTAAATTAAAAAAACAGCAAGCTGCAAATCATACATACATACGCAAAACAAGTTGTTATGATAGAAACTAAGATAGTGTACATGTTTAAACACCTGTTGAGAATTAGCTGGTTCTGAAAGACGTCTGGAGGTGGCCAACAATGCTAGCACATTCTGTCCCAATGTGATACGCATTTGCACATATGGTGACTGAAAATCTTGGTGAGCAGACATAGGCTGGTCCAGACCGAGGATGGAGACTAGACCGGAGCCACCAGTCGCACATGAGGTCAACAGCCGCAGCATTGGTGTGGACTGCGAGGTGGGCGTCGGAGTAGACCAGGCCGAAGTTACATGGCTCACCAACTGTTTGAGCAAATCACGCTGAACGTCGATCGATTGCGGGAGACGTAAGCTAAAGAGTGATGCACATAATAAAATTTTTACCAAGGCACGTTTAGTCACACGTCTTTATATAACGAACGAAAAGGGCAATGAAACAGAACAAAAGAAAACAACCGTTAACCTGAGGAAAATGATCCGACAAACGAACATAACTACTTACCACAACAAGATTAACGCTTCCAAAAGTACGCATTTTTCGACCATGCCGCAGTTAGGCTCAGCCCACAAATTGGTTACTTCGGTGCCGATTCCGTCAAAATGAGTCTAAGAGGAAGAAAGAGAGTAAGATTGGAGAGTCTGAAGAAAGATTAAAGCAAGCTGCATTCTTGGATGAGAAATTCACATGTAACTAATGGAAGTGGGCAAAATACGAAGATGTAACATGCAGCTGGAGTTCCGTATAATTCATGGGCACAAAGAAATAGGTTTGGCTAAACTTACAAGAGGGTCATTAAGCAAACTGCGGATTACATTACAAACTTTAGGCCTGAAGGTCGACATGGAGACACTTCAGAGCCCGGCCACAGTGATTTGACTCAAACGACAAGCAGAATGCTGCGTTTCATACAAAGCTGTTTGTTCAGGTTGCAATCTACCCTGAAAGCATATTCTTGATGCTCTTTAAAACAGTATATATACCAGTGGCTATTTATACGCCGCTTCATCCACTGCAAGACACTCATCGACCACAGGTTATAGTGTCAATATGGCATCCTTGATGAGCGCCCACAGCCCACAAATTCTCGAATACATTGAAGCATTGTTCATCAGTCATCGACAGCCGTACACAAAAACAACTGGCTGTCAACCTTTGTTTACCGTGGGTTTAGCCGTGAGTACCAATCACGATCCAGCCCGATCTGTACTTTCAACTGTTTCATTCAAGTCTTGTTGGTTTTACTTTCATGCTAGTCACACGTTTACGACTGACGAGAGTGTGTGAAATGAATTCACATCGTAACTTGTGTCTTCTAACGATTCTATTCAAACTTGTCCATTAGACTTAGTCTTCAGGTCATCCACAAGAAGGCTGATCATCTGCGGCCTACGATCGAAAGGACGCTCAATTGTTAGGGACACTAGGGCGATCATCTGTCCGATGAACCTGATGAGATCGCAGGTCAACCATGCAGTTGAAGTGAGCTCATCATGGACAGCAAAATACATGATTGACTGTTGCCTTTCAAATAAAACAAGTAAATAAATGACGTTACTCTCAAGTTGACCATCACTCACATTTGATCGCAGCTTTTGCATTCAGATAGACTTTCCAGCCAGCCTCTTTCGAAAAGAAGCACTAGACTCGAGTTTCGCCCTCATTAGAGCTCATCAGTAGTGCATATCCTTACCACGGCCGGGATTTGAACTCCGGACATTCCAATCATGAGGCAACCGTGTTGACCACTGCGCCATTGACCTCACATTAGGCACGACCGAATCATCAAATCTGAACGCTCAACCACTCTCGCTTGTGAGCAATGATCAGGTTGCCCGATCGTCTCGAGAGGAGACACAGTTACTGCCTGTTAACCCCAATCGATAACCCCGCGATTAGGACTTCCAAGACAGGTCGAGATCACTGAACTCATTAAACCTGCAAGGCGATATGTGAGTGATGGTCAACTTGAGAATAAACCAAACCCCCGACTACTCATCAGTAAATGACGTTACCATAACTCGCTCCGGGCACGACCGGGTGAGACGAAAAAACGCGGAAGCAGTGGACATGTGCATATCAACAACTGGTTTTGATCGGAGCACACTGACATTCGGACTGGCACCATTCGCGGTTGGGTTGAAGCGGAAACATGCGAAAATCTGCAATGAAGACAACAATACCGAAATTATCACATAATTGGACGTGACCGATATGAAAGTAAACATTTGACAATGTTGGGAAGGGTGGGAAGATACGCGAGTAACTACAGAAAAGCAGCCAATTCCTAAAGGTGAAGAACGCAGACCATAGCAAGAATAAGAAGCACAGAGAGAAACTTAAATAGAATGGTTGTCCAGTACATGTTGATCGTACCAATTTGCATAGTATACTATCGTACAACTACTGGCTGATGGCTGCAGTCAACGGTCTACTCTTATCCGTCAAGTCACATGCCGCTTTGGTCGCTGTCTAAGTGATCTGTCATTTCAACTGTTACAATCAGTAACAACGGTAGCCTAAGCCACAACACCAGGGTACATGAGTCCGACCGGGGATATTTCTAACCGATTTTTCAGCCAGCAAACTGCAGTTGGTTCGTCGGTAACAAGTAATCAAAACTTCGACGAATCAGAGACCAAAACAGTCAAATGGGTTTTGTGAAATAAAAATGAGGTTACGTTTCCAGCATGTGGAGAGATCTAGCTATCGCGACCGCTGCTAGGTCAAAATCATCCTTAGAATGACCACTGTGTCCCACCAACTAATGATTCGTTATCAACCGACAGTAGGTTACCGAAAACAAGGTTTGGAAAGCAACTGGGTCAAAAACATATCGAAGGTTGTCAATCACATATTACTGGAAGACAATAAAAGAAGCCGAAGAACAGATTGGCCACAAGTCCTCAATATCCGACTAGACAATCCTGTTCCGTGCTACTAACAAAAAATTGTGCACAGTTTGGGATTCTTGTGACTATAACCAGACCAATTTTGATACATATACGGAAGGTCACGACAAACAGCCAACGTCGGTAGTGCATCAGTCAACCTTGAGTAGTCGAACACCTTTATTTTCGCACCCGTGACGAACCCAACGATCAGCTCTGCTTACTTCATTACGTAATAACACATTTGATAATCTGCACGATTGGAATGGCCTGGTGGAGAGGTACCTATTCATCGTGTCTTGCCTCGTAAGCAAAAGCGGACATTTTATTATAAACAAGAGTTTAGCCAGTAATGCAAATGCTTTCTCCAATCCGGAACTTAGTGCTTTGCACCATGTGAATTTGAGGGCGGGCAGCGATGAAAATATGAGGCATTCCAGAAGCAATCAGCCCTGAAAGTGTCATCAACGACACGGAAACGTTGAGCGATAGTTGCTAAAGTGAGAATCTCCCTGATCAGTGGAGGTTACAGTGGTGATGTATAGAAAACAAAACAGTCTATAAAATTAGCGGCAAAACCTTAATAAACGGGATGTGTCAAAATAAAACACTGAAAATGGCAAACAAAAAGCGTACCTGTGATAAGAGCGGGACAAGCAACTCTGCATCGTGACGGGAGTCCACGTGTTGCATCAATACGCAGGCACACATGATTTGTTTGCCTCGTAAATTTGGATCCATGGAGAATGGAACTTGCAAAAACCGTCGCAGCAAATCACTGCTGGCGTGATCAAACTGATCCATTTGCCCCCGAACAGCGAATCCGTCTTTGACAGAGGCCAATGTACTTTCAATGAGGAGCTCGAGTACGTCCCAATCACAGACGAGGGAGGAAGGACATTCGCTCTGAGGCTCAAAATCTAAATATGTGAGAAAAAACACCGCACCACCTGTAAACTAGGGAAAATACGGGTAGAAGTTATGCGGCACACATAAAAACGTATTTGACCACTTGAACCAATTCACTACTCTGATTCAGGCCTGACCTCTGATAGATCACACAAAAACTAGTTGAAGGTGGCGCGACTCCAGTCAGAACTTTTCTACTGGAGCAAGTAGAAGGATTCACAGCATGTGTTGGGAGGTTACCGTTTTGTTCTTAATTCTGTTATGCTATCGGTAAAGCATTAATACCAAACTAACCTAAAAAGACAAGCCCACCGGTTCTCACTGTAAAAATCCTAACACCTACTACTGGATCCGAATCTCATAGACGACCTGAAGTGGATACCACAGCATGTACGAGGTGAAGTTTAGAGTTCTATTGACTGAACATTCTTCATGACGATTCACGCAGAGAGTATAGGAGAAGATATCTGTAGAGAGCTGACGTTTATCCAGATCGCCGGTAATGAGGCTTGTCTAGAGGAGGAAGTTGAAGAAAAAGAAACCGGTTTTCTTTCAAAGAACCTTGACAGACTCTTCAAGCTTATTCGTGCTACTTGTCCACGGCGTCCGTCTGTCAGTGAAGCTGTCAGAAGGTAGACGGCACACTCGCACCTGAGTCAAGGAGGTTGTAGCGCTCGGCAGAACACTTTGAGGATCAGTTTAGCTGGATTCCTGTTTCTATTGTGCTACCGCCACAAACTTGCAATATGGTACCCAAGTCGATAGTTGTAATAGGGCTGCTGGTCCAGATGATCTCGTACCGGAACATCTGAAGGAAGGTGACGAGGCGTTAGCAGAGGTCTTGTGTGGAGGACAGAGACCATCCCTGCGTGCTGGGGTCACGTGATAATGGTTCCTATACTCGAGAAAGGTATCCGGGGCTCTTGCGATAACCACAGGGGAATTACGTTGACTCCAGTCATTACCAGGGTTCTGGCATCCAGTATACTTCGTCTACTCACTGAAGCTCGAGAGGTTAACATTAGGGAAGACCAAGTAGGTTTCCGCCGTGGGCGGAGATGACTTGGTCGAATTTTTACTCCTCGTCAACTTCTGCAACAGCGTCATGGCGCACAGTGAGGGCTGTATCACTTTACGGCAGCGAAACCTGGCCACTCAGGGTAGAANGGGCTGTATCACTTTACGGCAGCGAAACCTGGCCACTCAGGGTAGAAGACGTGAATCATCTTCAAGTATTTGATCACCCACGTCTGCGTATCGGGTGGCAGCAACGAGTAAGCAACGAGCAGGTTAAGAAGCGGGTGTTTGGTAGTGATTGTCAGGTCTCACATTTGCACATATTTAGAGGGTTAGGTCATGTATTAAGGATGCCAGCTAGTAGTCTTCCACACCGAGCACTGTTCCCTGACACTGCGACCGAATGATGTAAGATGCGAGGTGGACAGATAATGACCTGGCGTGGGGAAATGAAGTCGTTCATTAAGGGGTTGGCCACTGTAGATCGGGTTCGTCTCCCGGGCTGGGGCCCTCGCGACTCACATAGTCGGTGGCTGGAGACTCTAGGTGAGATGGCGACTAATCGGGGTCAGTGGCGTAAATGTTGTCGTTGTTTGGCCGAATTTTCTGTGAAGTGAGTGCATTTAAAGACGCGTGGCAGTGAAAGCCGTAAGGAAGCTGTCTTGCTGATGGCGCCTTACTTTCACCTACAGATCGGTTGTTTGTTGGCAGTGTGTAGACACTGATGTTGAATGATTGAAAAAACACGCAGCTAGTTTTTTAGTAGTTAGGTTCCTTTCCGTCCTCTTCTTTTATCATTTTCCCTTCCTATACAGGGTTTGCTTCTTTTTCTTCTTTATGGTTGTGTGACAGTTAAGTATCAGTGATGACACGCCTCGCATTGTGCATACACACGTTTCCAACAGTCGTTTCTAGCTCTCGGCTTTTCAGGCACTGAGAAGTGTTTTGTTACCCTGCGTTCGGCTCGTACTATGTTACTATCGTGCTATACTGCACGTTATGGACCAAGGGCACATGATCCATTGTTGTCCTCACAACACCCGGTAGTGACAGTTCAAGTGACCAGAGACGTATTGACATTCAAGTGGACCGTACGAGTACGCCTGAATGTGGAGACGGACTCTGCTATTACACTCACCTCGGGGAAAACACGCGATCGTCCACACAGACTGACGTATACACAAACCAAACACCTCCTACGGAAGATCTCAGACAGTCAAATTCCATTTGTAGAACAGTTAAAATATCAGTACCAACTTGACAATTTACACGCTACTGCCAAGGAACCACATTTACCTATCCAAAAACGCCTGCTTTCCGAAGAAAACGAATTTAACCGATCATAATTAGCAGGAACCCTCTGAACAGTCTGGAGGTAAACTTCACTATATTCGCACTGTTGTGTCCGCAAAAGTCGCTTGGCCAGCGAGTTGGTTTATTGCGCAAACTTCCGTACAGGTCATGTCACTCATTTGCACGACAGACATGCACTTACATACATTGGGTTACAGTACGTTGTCATTCGCCTTGGTGAAAGTTCTCACACAGCATGTACACACTGTTCCGATAGTTTCTTCTTGCCCGTTGTGTTTGGGGCTTGTCCTTTTGTCCCCAAATGTCGCCTGTGGGTAATACACTACTTGTGAGTAGTATACCACTCACAACGAAACTGCCTGTTATACAACAGCACCTGATCGACGTTTAAGCGGGCATGCTCATTGGCTGTCGGGTAACCATGACTACCATTTTAATCACTGTCCGTCGACTTTCCGATTCAAGAATGATTGCGAAAGTAAAGTTAAATCGAAACTCAGGAAACGCGTATCGTGCGTTTTCAAATCGCGGCTAAGTCACTGCCTTTCTCCTCTGTGTTGCAGAGTCGGTGGTCTGCGCAGTATCCGAGGTGGCTTCAATTAAGGACAAACTAACTAACCGAACCGTGACATAATGCCCCATACTGTTCCTTAACTTTCCATTACTTTTGTAGTAGGTGTGACGTGTTTTCGATAAACGGTTATTGGCGAACTCTCGTTCACTCTCTTAACGTGAGGACCCTGCCAGGATAAAAGAAGTGTCAGGAAGAAAAGAGGCGTCAGGATTTAAAAAGTGTCTGGACAAAAATAAGTGTGTGAAAAACCGGGGACGGTGCTCTACGGAGAGGGGGAGTTGTGTAATGCGCAGCCGGAACAAGCCAGCGCACAGGAATTAAACTTGAATGGCGTCACACAGCTTATGCTGTGTTGTTGGTGCAGTTTTTGTTTTCGTTTGTTCAAGTCGTGTGCAAAGCTTATTGTACCTTTGGTTCACGCTTGTGTGCACTATTTCCTTTTATGGGACTGTTGTTAAAACCCATAAGTCAAAGAATTCTGTTCTCCGATGCCCCCACGTTGCCACGAGGTTTATGAGCATCAGGGTAGAAACGGCCGGCTTGCGTATTACACAAGCCAGCATTTACCGAATATATATATATATATATATATATATATCTTCTTGTTCCGCCCTTGCGCGGAACAAAATGGACTTTTGCACTCGTTCTCCGATTTTTGCTTGAAAAGAACTAGCAGGATTAAAATCGCACGATTTTTCAGCCATCTGTTTTGTTTACCTCAAGGCAGAAAAAACGAGTTCTGTTAAGCGCTCGTTTATTCCGTTATCCATCCAACTCATCCTCCTGGATGTTTACAACAGCCGAATTTCAAATGATCGGAAGCTGAATTCATTGGTTGCTGATTTTGAGTGGAATCAATAGCGAAGAATGTTGGGCTACTACAAGTTTAACTAGTAACGACGTCCTGACAAAATGGCGAGCTAGGGGTTTGAACCCTTGGCCGTCAAGTGTGCAGAATCAGTTAGAGCTAAGTAACTCTTCAATATCCCGTGTTGTTTAGCCCAAATAAAGAGGTTTAAAACCATTCTGGTATTCTGAATATAATCGTAGAGCACCGCAATTTCCATATTAGGCACAGACTAGATTGATAAACTGGGCTGATTCGACGTGGCATTTAATTCAGCTTGTAGTCACATCGGTCTAGGCGTCAAATTTATGTTCTCCGATAAGAATCTAAGGCTGGGGGTATATAAGGATGTGAAGGCAAAAATTGTCTCTGAACCAACGGTCAGTGTACACAGACAAAGGTTGTTTTGCACCCTCGTTCAGGTGCACTAGTTTTCTGTCCCAAAAGATGAGCTATGTACGTCCCTACTGGTTCACTAGGGGATGAGTTGAATCGACCTGAGCAAATAAGGGTTACAAGCCCAGTAAGTTATTCACTTTGAGCCACACCAATAATAGCAACCGTAAAGAAAATGGTTTGCTACGACAACGTGGTAACTTCTCAGCCGGTCTACGGTAGACATTATCGACCAATCGGTATCCGTATGTAAAGTTAAACGGTGGCAAGGTATGTTCTAGGACCGATACTTTAGAGACCTATCGACAGGTAGAAGTCCACAGCAGATTGTATCAATGCATCTGCCTCCCCCCAGTTAGTGTGAACTGTGTTCCGGCGATCTCTCGGCAAATAATGAGCACGCTACTGGACTGTTTAACACACACGACAGCTTATATGGATGACTGCCAATGTTAGTGTTACGGTGGAAGATCGTCAATCGCAGTTTGGTTTAATCCTTACATACAGGTGTTCTTTCTGCATGGAAAGTATTCAATGCCTAGGTTTCGTCACCGCTCAGGAGGGTTGTAGGTCAGATCCAGATAAACTGAAGGTTGTAACGGAAGTACCTTTGCCAACGAATAAAATTACCCCCTGACCTTCCCTAGGTCTGCTGAATCATTACAACTTGGTGCCTCATATGCATGACACTCGTGCACCACTGAATCAGCTACTCATGAATGTTTCTTCACGGTTGTGGTCACAGACCTGCCATTTTTCATTCCTGCGTACCAAGTGAATTTTGACTTCGAATTTGTTCTTAACTTACGAAGACCTAAAATTAGGAATCAGTGTGGCACCAGATGCTTCAAAGTACAGCACTGAAATGGTTTTCCTGCATAAATTTCCAAACGGTTCACAAAAAGAAGTCTCGAATGTTTAACGCCGAATAACTTCGACAGAAGAGAACTATAGCCAATATTCGCAGAGAAAAAGTTACATAAAATTGTGCATAGACAGAAAACTGCTTTGTACAAACACCACAAGCCTCTTGTTAATTTTCAGTGCAGAGAATAGTACCCCGATCCACATCGCTAATCAATTACAACGATCGGCTAAGAGGTTACTAAGATGATGTTTCCAAATCCACTTCAAGATAACACTGAGTTCTGAGCAATCAGATGCGTTGACCCACCTAGTAGCATAACATACATTTGCAGAAATTTATGGAGACTCAGTCACATCATCAGTATCATTAGATGATAAAGTTTGAGGAACCTCTTCAAACACCGTAGGTATTTTACCAGTAACTGTTGAAATGGTGTCAGAGACAACAGAAGAGAGCGGCTTGTTAAGCCAAGTTATGAAGTACCTTCAGAAAGATTAGCAACCCGATTTAGAGGAAAAGGATTGAGACGATGTCCTCCACATTAGGATCTAATCGTCATGAGTACTAGTTATCTGATACTAGTAGAGCATGCAGCGATTCCGGCAGTTATGTTTACTGGCGGCAAACGGGAAATTTAGTTTGAACTTGTAAAAATTATGCAGCGAAGCGAAAATGCCCTTAAAATCTTACCTATACTCATGACCCAAGGCTGACAAACCATGGGCTGTCTCGCTGATGACGCCTTACTTTCACTTGCAGCTCGGTTTTTTGTTTGCAAGGTGTAGTCACCTTGATGCTGAATGTTTGAATATGGACGTAGTCATTTTCAGTAGTTAGGTCCCTTCCCGTCCCCTTCTTTTTCCTTCTCTTTTCCTCTATGGGGTTTGCTTTTTCTTCATGGTTGTGTGGCAGTTAAGCATTAGTGTGAATCACTGATGTATTGCTGTCTATGATGATGATGATGATGATGATGATGATGATGATGATGATGATGATGATGATGATGATGATGACGGATGTAATCTGACTTTGCAGGCTCGTAAGACGGAATTCAGCATTTAACAAGAGTAGGGGCACACTAAAGTGACTCTGAGCTTTCCTCAAGCGAAAAGGCAAAATATCCTAAACCCTTTTTCATGTGCAAAGATTGTTCTTTGGACTTGGTATCCCGGAGCGTTTAGTAAGTGATGCTGGATCACAGTTCAATTTAGCTGAATTTCCGGAATTTTGTTCCAATGGGACATATCAAGCAATTACAGCCGTACATCCCCTACAGTTGAAAGGCTAAATGGAGAGATTTACAGACGTTCAAAAGGGCCTTAAATGAATTGGAGGGAGGAATCGTAGAGGAAATTATTAACGTTGCGCATCTCTCGTCCAACAGCCCACCCAGTGACACCAGAACAACAGTAACAGCCCAAAGCATTTCTGAAAAGATGGTTAGGGATTCTACTTGATGCAATATGGTTGAAGACCCTTCTAACAAAGGAAGATAGGCCAGAGGAATTGCAGTTCAACAGACATCACTTTCATTCCTCAGATAGTTTCGACCTGAAGGTGCAGTCTTTATGTGGGGTACGTGCCACATCGGAGAATTTTGACTATCAGGCATCATTGTCAATCGTGAGAGTAGTGTTGTTAATCAAGTTCAAGTTGGTAACTTCATTGGAATATACGATGTCAATCACTTGAGACCACTAGATGATGACAGTCAGGATTATTAACAGCCGAACAATCAACTACCGATTGACATATTGCTTGGTACATTCTCATTAACGTCCACAAACACATTCGCTCCCGGCCACCTTAGAGATACACGTGATTTTCGCCGATCCAATCACGATTGCCACCCAATCAGTTGTTTGTGTGTAAAACTCGAGAAACCATTCCTACATCTGATTAACTTACTTTTTTGATTGATTGGCAATAACAAAAAGTAAAGCAATAAAATATACTAACCACTCTGGCCTATTTTTTGACAATAGTGAGCATCGCTTCCACACCCGCTTTCCGTAACAGTAACCGTGTAGGTTTAGGTATCAGGATTTTCGCTGAGCTTGGCATTTAGGTTGCAAACGTTCCATCATCAAACGAGGTGACATCATCAGTGCGTAAGTGTTTCAACATATAGGTTTGAGCATGGGGTTTGATGAAATATGGTGGGTGCCTGCGCTTATGTAACGGAGTATTTTGACCTCCTGACCTGAATTCTGACTAGTCACTTCCTGTTGTTATACGAGCCTGTCATGAGAGATTCGTTCATTAATGTCAAGCGGTTCACGCTTGTTCGAGTTTCAAGTGGATGTGGAATGATTGGCCAGGGGAGGTGGAGGGTTTGTACGAATTGTTTTTGGGCACACAGACAGGGGTTGTGCAGTATGATAGCAATCGCATTCTGACAGTTCTGGGGCCGGCTTGACGAACCTTGTAGATGATTCGGAATGCTTCATCCGGATTTATTCGATAGCCAGTGTCGATTAGGTGGGAGCCGATTGCACTGGAAATGGGCTTTAGCGAACCGCTGCGAAGCCATTTCGGTAGGTGTTCACGAATCCTTTCCGATAGCTGCCTTGTGGTCCTCCCAACGTAACCGGCTTGACAACAACAGGTGAGAGAGTAGATACAGAAAGACGAAGAGAACTGTGGCAAACTATCCTTAAGGCTTGGCACCAGTACCGGGCAGGTGTCGAACGACACGATAAGTCTCGCTGCAGGATAGGCAATCTCGACCGCGTTTGAAAGTCTGCGGCTAATTATTTCACTATTAACTTCTCCTCTATATGAGAGACCGATAAAAACCGGCTTTTTCTGTGCTGTCTGGATGATGAATCTCTCAGGGTATCCATTTCTAGTGAGATTTTCTCGAATATCTTACCTCCTCCTGGAGAGTGTCGGGTGTACAGATCTTTTGCGCTCTGTTCAACATACAGCGTACCAAATTTCTTTTGTACTTCAAGGGGAAAAAACTGTGAAAATGCGTGTACTGACCCGTCCATGTCTTTTTCCCATGAATAGATCTTTGAATTGTCCCCTCTGGTCGACGAAGCAACGCAACATCTAAGAATGAGAGTTTGTTATCCTGTTCTAACTCGACGGTGAACTTTATATTCCGATGTGCTCCGTTGAACTCATCTAGTATGAACTGGGGATCATCACCGTTTGGAACGAGACAAAAATGTCATCCACATAGCACTTGTAAAGTTTTCATTTAGTTACGATGTGGTTGAGTTTAGTGGTCTCCAGTTTGGCCATAAATATATCTGCGAGCAGCGGACCTAGAGGTGAACCCATTGCTACTCCATACTTTTGCCTATATAACTCTCCATTAAATTGAAACTGGACGTTACAGGTGCAAAACAATAGTAGTTCCTTCAATTCCCCCCTGTAATTCCGACATCAATTTGATTGCTCTCGATGTAGGTAGAGAGATAGTCAATGGTTTCTTGCAATGGAACATTAGTGACTAGAGAAGTTACATCCAAAGACAACATGTTGTCGTTCTCCACATTCACTGAATCGATTGAGTCTACAAAGTCGAAGGTGTCCTCTAAGCTAAAAGGAGTTAGTCTTGATTTAATCGGTTCCAAAATCTCCACTAGCCATTTTGCTAAAGCATGGTACGGCGAATTGTACATGTCTAGGATCGGCACTCCATCTTTGTGAACTTTGGGAAGACCGTACAAACGTGGAATGACAGTTCCCGTAGGCCTGATACGTCCGAAAATTGAAGGGTCGATAACGTCTGCTTGCTTCATTTGTCGGAGTACTTTGGACAAGCTTTTCTCTATTGCAATCGTTATATCTCTATCACTATCCGTTTTCTGGAAATTTGAGTTATTTGATAGGATCGATGACATCTTGGTAAGGTAGTCAGTTTTGTCCATTAAAACTATTTCGGCTCCTTTGTCCGGCTTCATGAGTACAATATTCTGGTTGGATTACAACTCTCTCATAGCGTCTAAATGTTCACGCTTCAATAAGCTGCACTTAGGCACCTTGCTATTCAGATAAGTGTAGCAAGCGTTCACGAGAATGGACTTACAGTGTTCAGCATTAAATTCTGATGAAGGAACGAGTCCATTTAGTTATGTATGCAAGCTTTTAAATTGAACTTCTGTGTCTAGGCGTTTACATTTAGACTTCGGATGGCAACATTTTGGGCCTAGTGATAGCACCTCCAACATAGTACGGCTTAACATTATAGAGGAAAAATTGTGAACGTACCGTTCTGGTTCTGTTGGAAACTCCGCTTGCAGCTTGATCGGATTCAGACTACACGGCAACTTTTTCTTCTTGTCTGTACGTAGTGCTCGAACAACCTCCTGTCCTCCACGTGGAGCGTCTCGACCGCAACCACACGCTGAGACTGATTACGCGTTAATTCATCAATTTTTGATGACCACCAGTCTCATTCGTTTCGAGCATGACGTTGTAGGGTTCTAACAGTAGGTGGCACGTTGCAGCGACGTAAAATATTCCAGTAAAACCCCTTATTGTCAATGCATTCATTCAGAAATCTTACAACAGCCTTCGCTTCTCCGGTTCTAGTGCTAAACTTAACATACTCGTTACGTTGTTTCACCTGTTGTTTTGACCTCTTTGTGCAACCAGTGGTAACTCACGTCAAAGGTGAGAACAACAGGAAGTAACCAATCAGAATTCAAGTCAGCAGGTCAACATACTCCGCCACATAAGGGCAGGCATCCACCACACTTCACTAAACCCCGCACCCAAACCTATAGGCTGAAACACACGCACTAACAATGTTACCTCGTTTGGTGATGAAACGCTTGCAACCCAAATGCCAGGCTCGAGGAACATCCCAATACCTAAACTCTTGACCCGAGCTGCGGAAAACACCACCACCGTTTCCAACTATCAGTCGTGTAACCATCGCCTACTCAACTGTTCATGTAGCCACCCTGGGTGTGCACTGTCAAGATTGAAGAACGCATTACGTAGTTATCACAGCGTTACGCGAGTGATCAGATGAATTCTTTTCGTCTACCGTCCGCTCAGGGGCCATTTCGACACTTGAGCAACCTCTCTTCTAAATGGGACAAGTGAAACTGTTGTTTCTGTCAGGTCCAAATACAATTTCGTTCAGTTTCACGGTGTCTGTTACAATCTGAGCCTCACACAACCCATTGGTTACTCCAGGTGAACACATTCATCTCTTACTAGCTTGCGTTCAATTTACGTGATTTCTCCCGAAGATGGATGGGGTGCGAAAATTATAGAAACAAAAAATAAACAAATGATAGAACATAAACGGAACATGATTTGGAGGTTGAAAAACAGTCAAAAATGACCTGTTAATCGCTCTGGTGTTGGAGATGATCAGTGAGGCGGAGGGCACATGATGGGAATTTCAACGGTAGAGGTCGGATGTTGCAGGACGTCTTTAAAAGTGGGGTACTTGCTGATTTTTGTAAAACAACAAAGATAATTCAATTGGAATAAAAAAAGACCAAGTAAACCGATTACGCAACCGTTTATACGAAGCGGACCACTGGAAGCGATAGAAAGCCAATATACTATTCTGGATACAAAAGAGATTAACACAATATCTTCGTGAAAACAGTACACGTAACCAACTCATGTCAAGTCTAGTGAATGAACAAAGTGGCTATGTTGCTCTGGCCGTCAGGAGACTGGAGTGGATAGTTAATGAATAACGCATACTTATTCAGATTGTGAACCAGGGGAAACAATCTGGGGTGGTTAAGTGGGAGATAATTAGTTACCGGCATTTAGTCGCAATATTAACCGTACCGAATAAGACCACAGCTGGCAACAACACATCGTTTATGGTGAAAATGGACAAACTGGACGAATGAAGCGCAATCTGGGCAGAATGAAGCTTACCACCGGTTGTTCTGTAGGAGGTTTTCAAGAGATCATTGGCCAAAGCAGTGAACATTTGCAAAATTTCCACAGGCCAGTGAGAGTTTGCCAGATTAATGCACCGAATCACTTCGGACCGATATTCTTGCAGAGCAAAACGGAAAGCGATGGTAAGAATGACGAACGCTAAGTTGGATATAACGACCAGCTCAAAAACGTTTTAAAAAATGAAAATAAGGGCGAAGAAATTGACAGTTAGTAATTAAGAGACTCGGCGGCGACATTCTAAACCTAGTATTTCACAATTTCCCAGGGAAAACAAGGAGCATCAACAGAGCGCCGCTATAAGTAAAAATTAAGCTGAACGTTAAACATGACCACCGAGTAACCGAAAACCAGCTAAATTAGGGCAAGCAACGGAGGTCTTACTTGCAAAAAATCCACTGTACTCATCGGAATCAAAAACGCCACGAGCCCATTCGCTATGTGTACCAGAATCATTCGGAAAACCCTCCTGAAAATTTGGGTGGATTGAACGAGACACACATTTTGATTTTGAAAGAAAAAAGCAGTCCATCTTATTTCAGAGCTCATCATCATCATCATCATCATAGACAGCAATACATCAGCGGTTCACACCAATGCTTAACTGCCACACAGTACTTCACTAAACAGGCAATAAGCAGCCGGAATAGAATCTAACACTGAATAGCGGGTCAATTAACTGGTTATAATGTTTGGAACATTCAACATTTTATTTTTGGTACTTGTAAGTGTACATGCGATTGACGGAAGGGTGTCCACATCCTCGGAACAAATGGAAGTTACGGACGATGAAATTACAATAAAACTCACTCTTGTAGTGAAATACGGTAATTGGTGAGCAGAGATGTCGGATATGCTGTAGTGAACATTCGTAGTGAAATGTGTGTCGATTACTTTCATGTAACTTTATGTTATGCAACTGAGACCGGTGATTCGCTTTCAATGAACAGGAAGGGCAGTGAGATTAAAAAGCGCAGTTAACACACTCAATTTGATGTTTACATGGAGAGAATGTTCACATACTGGTTGAACTCGCCCACCCCTCAGAAACCTAACAGATCCATTAGTCTGCCTTAAGCGAAGCGAGCATTTCACCGTTAGTTTCATCGTTTCAGCTTCTTTAAACAGACTTCCGATCACTGAGACAATAGTTCAGGGCAATTTCTCAGCACAACTGGTTCACAATCGTTGCAAACGAATAGGATTAGCCTTCCCGTTGTATAAATTCACTGAACAAATTGGACTAGTGCTAAGGGGAAGTAACAAGATAAACACAAAAGATTTGTTCAACAAACAACCGTGCTTTGATAAATACACGGTTGAACGTTCGTTTAATGACAACTGGAGCATAGTCCTGGACGGAACCCAGTTGAGAATCTTTGGAGATTCGCTGATACAACAGACGTACTTAGGCATAGTAACTGGATGTGACGGATTAATAAAGTGGCCCATAATGAAATTTTACGGTCAAATTTGCACCCTTTCATTAACTGCCTGCCCATGCAAAAATCGGAAATGTTTGAGAAAACTGGAATCGACATGTTATTTCATAGCGCCATAATCCGCTTTGAAATAAGTACGCGATCGCGCAATCTAGACTTGTATCGGTTCGAATTTCTTTCCCACTGACGAAACCATAACTTATGTTTTAATCTAAGTGCACCTTGGAATTGCATGTGCATACAGAAATGCTCTTTTTCTGTCGGAAAAAAAACAGGCAAGATATGCGAAATATCCGATGTTTGTATAGTTGCGAAACATGATGTAGCACACCCGGAAAATCTTCAAGCACACAGATAACTCCACTTTATTCCAGGTATACTTTCCGTTTAAGCTTCAGCACTCGCAAGTTTTATTTACGCCAAAGGCGCGAAAACATTTTGGCAACATGTGCCACATGTGACATTCAAAAACCAAATGTTAATGAACTAGAGACCATCATAAATTCGCACGATTGTCTTTCGACTACAGATGATGTACCGATAGCCTAGCGGATCTGTAGAAAGACCGTGAACACACAGAAACCAAAAGCACAACTCGGGAGTTCTTCAAAGGATACAGATGAGCAGAGGTCGACCACTACGTAGACAGCAGCATACGTCTGGGCATGTAACGATTGTCCGCGAGACGCTCGAGATCCAAACGGTTAGCAACTGAGATAAACTGATTCCCAATAGACTTGAAAATTATATTCGAGATTTTTAAATCCTGATACACACTATTCACCAGAAATAACCACCCGTCAGGAATGTGAGTGATGGTCTACAGTATTAGGATTGTTAACCTCGTTCATTCTTGCAAGCAGCCATCACGATCACTTTGTTTTCTTCGTAAACGTGCACATTCGACACATATAACGCTTAACTTCACATGGAGGCCTTCATGAACTTAGCACATCAATGCGGCATTTAGTTGTACGGTAGCCAATCATGCGAAACACAGTTGGCAAGGACAACCGTGAACAACTGTGACAAGGACGAGCGGACTACGTCGACCTTTCAGTGATCGGCTATGAGCGCATATCGCGCCAAGCGGAAGACCGACGGGTTAGGCGACACATACATTAGTCCTATTCTAGTACACGCATTTTCGGAACGACCACTGTGCTAGTAGGCATCAAGAAGATAAAGAGACATCGAAGAGAACGATTGGTGATATATTCATGGTCCACGGGAAGGTGATGTGCACCACAAAATTATGATGGACATAATGACGATGAATGACGTAAAAGAAAGGGTGAGCGAAATGAAAAGTTACATATGCTAATGACGACTGCCAATCATATCCTCTCAATGAGGGTGCATTCTATTTGGCATGTAAATAAAGCATTTAAGGATGCCGATCACTTGTTTGGCTAAATTCCTACAGCCTATTTAACTACTAGCAGGATAGCAGTAGATAATTTGATTTGGATTTACAGCTGGAAGATAGAGTGCCCACAATGGAAAGCGGCCAGCTGGAAATTCATGGGAATGCGACAAATGTAATCGATCGCCAGCGACGTTCAAACTATAATAATATAATAACAATAGTAACAACTAATGATAAGAATAGTGAGTGATAGTAGGCATTCAACTGACTTTTTTGAGACTTCGACGCCATGACATGAACAAAGTTGGGACGAATGGAGTTAGTCGTAAAATCAGGGAGGCATCGTGCGATCCAAATGCGGCCAGCCAGAACAAGTTAGCAGACGCGGATATCATCTGGGGGAAAGCAAAACTGCTAGAAATGAACGTCTTGTAATGAAACTTTCAGCTAGTCGGTTAATAGTGATTTCTCCTTAAGGATAATATCGTACCACCAACGTAAATTCGCTATTTGTAATAGGCGCATAACATGTACTACCAGTCTTGATCGTTACATGAAGCTAACAGGGATTGACTAGTGATTGAGAGAGATACATCGATAAATGATATCTGCCAATGAATATTTGGAAAACGTTGCTTCATTGGAACGGCATGCTCGCTTGAAACCAACTCAAATGGAACACTGAGGATTTAAATGAAATTTTAATCGCAACTATGAGAGTTTGATCAAACAAATATGTCAATGCCGAGTTACCCAAGTCCGGATGTCAGCATTCATGAGATGCCTCACAGAGCTCAGAAGTGAGTCACTGCGGTTAGTGAATTTGAAATAGCAGTGTTCAGAACATTGCTCACCTTATCATCTGTGCCAGCATAACATGCGCGTAACGAAAACACCTCATAAACGGTGACACGGTCGGTAAATGCACGTTCGAACAATTAGGGCGAGCACTCTAACAAGTGTGTTGATCTACTCAACGAAATGCGTTGGCTGGAACACATTTTGTAAACAACAACCGTTATGTAGCAAAATCGAAAGGTCTTGCCCGTTTCAGGTTCGCATCGGCCAGGTAGTGATTGCAAATAGTAACTGAGCAACAAGTACAAGCTGTCATAGCCAATCCAAAGTCGTTACGTAACTGCTTCTATAATCCATGAAAATAAACATAACTGAGTGACCAAGAGAAACAGCTTCAGGTAGTGAGAGAAGACCCTAGAAGTAGTCAACTGATGCACAGACTGCACAATGAAAATGCGCGGACGTGGCTATGGCGTGACAAGGTCAATATGAAAACGTGACGTTTTGTCGAACGACTACCAATCAAAACGTTGAGCCATTAAGCCAGCTGTGGTGTGAGCGTATGAAAAGCTAACACGTAATCACAGCGGATATGAAGTATGAGTGATAAGCTAGAGTATACCGCATATAAACTGAGTAGCTGATGCGCTGCGTACATTTCTCACGACCCAGATGTCACTGGGAGCAACAGTCCGAGAATCGATGCAACTATGCTCGGAAAAGGAAGGACTTTGATGCTAAGCCTTGATTCCGGAGAGTAGCATCGGCTCCTAGTATAAACCTACCGGTCGATGCCCATCTGCGGTAATAGACCTTGCCAGAAATGACGAGAAGCTCAAGCCAGAAACATACTGAATAAAAGTCCTTGAGCCAGATTTTCATTACTAACCGTTTGCAGTGAGGTCCAGATTGGACGTATAGCTAAGTTGTGCTATCTAAGTGGCTAAGCTGACTATTTGGATTCGTATCCTCCACTTCCTACAGTTTTTTACGTAACGAAGATATAATCTTTGACCAACTAGAGGGATTGAACAAAGTACGGCGTTCGCCATCCTTTTATGAATTGGAAAGCCGAAACTGCAAAAGGCGCAACATGTATGTATGGGACAGGCACATTCCGGACAAGTGATGAGCAAACTAGACGTTTTAAATTCAGGAGGCGGAAGAACCTGGAACCATCAGTAAGGTTAGCTTGTAGAAAGCATGTGCTCGGATGTTTACCACAAGATAACTACCTTAGGTCTGGTTGGTTACACTCGAAATAAAATGATGTTACAGTTGGTGACAAAAATGAAACGTTGATGCCTGGAATGATGGGACAGGAACAGACTATTCGAAACTCGAGGCTTCCAAAATATTGGACAACTCGTGAAATGTGGTGCCAGATATCCAACCATGTGTCAGAACACTCACGACTAGGCAGCTGTTCTCAAAATATTTTTCCTTTTGAACTCGACCTTTAATTTGAGAGAAATTTCCACGACTACAGCTGATACGAATAGTTCCAAACCAACTTGGCTGCGTTGCAAGCAACCCGGTTCACCGAAAACGATTCAATAGAAGTGTGTGCTAGCAATATTACACAAAGCAAAAAGCCAAGCAATAAAACAACCTTTACAAAAGTCAATCATATTGCAGCAGTTAGGCGTTTCCAGTTGACTGGATATGAATCAATTGAATGACAAAATAAATTACATAGCGGTCCAAAAGAAGCAATAGCGTCATAGATCGAAATACCGATAACCCATCGAGTGGATAGTAGTGTATTTATTGGAGGGAACGGAATAAAAATTCGGAGTGCAAGAGTAACAAACGAAAATGTATTTTCGTTTGATGTCACGCAGGAGAAAGACATGTTCAATTTCCCTGCTTATATCAACCAATACGAAAAGTGAACGTCTAACCACACCACCTGGAAGTGTTGCATAACAGGCAGCCTCGTTTGTTTGTGGAACTGGAGCGCAAGCCTCAACGTCAGAAAGACGATGGACCAAAAGGGACTATCGGAATAATGTGTGCCCACTATGGTAAGTGTAAGCACCGTTACCAACTACACAAAAGCAGTCCAAAGATCAATGATTTCTTGAGTTACCTATGTAGCATCATAGAGGAGAGTGATATCGTTACCACAAAGCAACCAATACTACTATGCATAGATTACAGTGCACATCTGCGGTATAGTTGTGACGATTACCCGAATAGGATGGCTCGTGATGCGAAGCACGCAATCCAAAACGTGGGTAGAAATATTGGAGCAACTAAATTCCATCCGAGAAGCGCATTCACACGGAGACGAATGACTTGCGTATTTGGTCCAACGAGATACCATCTGACAACCCAGGCGGGAGACTATTTCCGACACCAGTAGGAGAATGTTGTATTTAGCTTCGGAAAAAGTCAACGGTTCGTTCAGAGTGGAACTGTATCAAGAGAACATATAACAATCATAAATAATTAACCACTGAACAGCACTGAGAGGTTGCCTAGTTTGGAGAGGTAAATGACATTCTTTATTGAATACCATAATCACAAGAATTGGGTATAAAATATATCAATTTTTGTAACGGCTTAGCCGGCAAGAATTCGTGGAGTTAATAAATAAGAGGCGTTACGAGATGCAAGTGGCTTTGGTTGCATATTAAGACATCGTCCGCAATAAAACATGGAGTCCACCAAAAAGAAACAAGATAAACATTTCAAAGGCTGAAGGGATGTAAACAGGAAAAAGTGCTTCAACTGGTCTTCCGGTAAGTTCTTCCTATGATCATTTAAATTTCATTACTGATAGTTCATACGAACTATAATTCAGCACTGCTGAAAGGTGATTACAGAAAGCACTCGAACGGATGACGACAAAAATTAACTGATACAGGGAAGTGTCTACATACCAACAGATCATCAAGAATCTGATACCAAACCACTTAAAGTAGCCGACACAAGTTGAGGTTTATCCAGCTTATTAAGACAAATACGTGACCACAGTGCCCTGTTATCCATAATCACTTGCCTCTTACTACTGTAGTACGCCTGTCAACGAGGTCAACGACGGTTGAGAACGTAAGACAAGTGACCGAATCAGCAATGAAATTGGAACCAAATCCAAGGCTCACAAACAGCGCGCCTTGAACGGCCAGGGGATTAAGCAAAACGGTACAATAAACAATAAAGCGAGATCACCGACACCATTCGTAAAATATCGTGCTCGAACCACAGTACAGCGATGACCAGGGTATCAAATTTAGTGTCAAACCATTCGGAGACAACACATAACAAGTTAAAACTTTTAACACAACAATCGTGGTACTTGTAACACAGACAATATTATTGCCGATAATCAATGACCATTTATTATGCATTTAATCCCTTAGGAAGATGGTTCCTAGATCTAGAGCTCTGGGATACGGCACGTAGTACTGGGCTAGACATTTGTTACCTGAAAGACCACAATGGGGACCTTGGTATGATTTCGTAGGCAATAACATTGGACAGACACCTCGGGATTTGTTCGTCAAATAATCAGTGCAACAATAACTTTGCTCCTTTCCTACATCAGGAACGGACTGCTACTCACTAAACTGCTTTATTTTTCACTGAGCAAAGCAAGAGCACCAATCTGACAGCACAACACCAATATGAATGGCTTTTAATTAAACAACCCAATCAAGCAGTGTGGTCACAGCAATTTTCACATGAAACTTGATCGCGGCCCATTTTTTCTCTACAGGTATTAACTACTTTTCGGAGGAATTAGTGTTGACATATTATTTTGCAGCGTACGACCAATGGGCGGTAGAAAATTGCATGATTTCTGATGGTTGGGAACAGTGGTGGTGTTGTTTGTAGCTCGGGATGATGGTTTTGGTATTCATATGTTCGCCGAGCTTGGCATTTAGATTGCAAACGTTTCATCACCGGGCGAGGTGACATCATCAGTGCGTAAGTGTTTCAGCGTATATTTTGAAACACTTACGCACTGATGATGTCACCTCGCCTGGTGATGAAACGTTTGCAACCTAAATGCCAAGCTCGGCGAACATATGAATACCAAACTTGCATGATTGCATATATTACAAAAATTAGGTCCAGACATAAACACATGTGCACGACAATCACATTAATGGACTATTTTTGAGCACTTGCTGATTGCATGTGTCACTTTATCATTGGTTATATATATGATCTATCCACAAAACGAATCAAGTATTGTTGCTCAAAGTCGTCACCAAAATGAACACCGTTTGACACAATAAGTACAGGCAGTCGTCTCAGGCCGATTCACTTACATTGGGTTTGGATCATGTGTTACCATCGCCACAATCACTGATACCTAACTATGCAGTTTGTAGCACTCACATGAACTGCTTTCCTGACAATAAACATCGACAATCATCCACGAAAGTATAGAATGAGAAATCCACATACAATAATGAACAAGTTTACATGAACGTCGGACGTCTATTAACGCAAGGCAAGCGTGAGGAGATCAGCCGCACGGCGACGAGGGACCCGTTTAAAAGTTTCAAACCCGTAGATCAACACATAGTTCGGTGCGAAATCAAACTGTGGTTGATCGTATGATATACTGAAACCATACTGAAAGAAAAGCGTTTATCTAGGTGAAAACATCACATATATGTACATATACGGTATAGGTATATGCAGCCAAGCATGACATCCCGGGTTGTCTAACACCTGCTTAGATTGGTGCATTATAACGTCACCGAATGATCTTCTCAAGGAACACTTTGAGTCGGTCAATATCTGCCAAACTACAACATACTCCGCATCGTCATTGCAGTCACATTACAAACGTTATCACGAGGACCGTATAGACAGGAGGAATAACTACACGCGTGGATGTTGTCATATCCATACAGAACCCAGTAACAGTGACTGTAGTGGCCACCACGAAAACCTTACTTGTGTGTGCGTGTGTATATTGTATGACGTAGGACAGACGAACCAACTAAGTTGAAAAACCTATCGGTTCGCGCCAGGTTGTACCAGTGTGAGATCAAAGATAGAGTGAGGCTGATGGGTTCAGTACACTCTAGTACCACAGCTGACAAGTCTGAACTTAATCAATTTGACCATCGTTTGTTCTAGCAAACAATGTGGAGAAAAGAATCCGGATTTCAAAGGTGGTTTATTCAGTTTTACAATGTGTGCAAACGAGTAGTTTGCGGATATTAAAAGATCCGACGGGGTAGTTAAGGTAAGTAAAAACGCACGGAGCCAATGGGTTTGAGACAGTTCACGCTTACTTCACCGTTGTTGTTTCAATTAAATTGCGACCAAAACTTGCCAAAACGTAACCCCATTGAGTATAAATAATGGAGAAAAGTGACGAAAGTTTGTCATGTTGATATGAGTAGCACATGAAACAGACCGCGCCTTGGGTCACATGTGATTCGATAAAAGAACGTAGTCGGCAAGGCACATAAACATTAAGTATCCAAAATTGCGTTTATTTTTTTGTTCTGTGCATAACTTGGCTCGCCACAGTACTGGATGTTTCCCCTAGACAATGTAATATATACGCCCCACTCATTAGTGAGTAACAGACGGGTGTAAATTACGCGCCACGTACGTATTATCGCGCCTTTCACAACCACATAGATTTCTCTTTAAAAAATAACTAAATCATAGACTTGTATCTGTTAAGGCTCATCAGTAATGTATAATCTCACGACAAATGTGTGTGTGGGCTGATCTGACTGACCGTCCAGATACAAACACCACAGTAAGCACAACCAAACGTTTAGCTTCCATCACTTGCGAGGAATGTTCTAGTGCGTATAGCGACTGTCTTATTGTGGTGGATTGTCAGGTCGGAGATGCGAGTTTTCGAACGCTCGACCGAATGCCTCAACGTGGGGGGAGGTACGTTCGAAAACCTGCCGCGATCGAATCACGAACAACGTGCGCGACCGGAGAGTCATTGCTCGACTGGATCGGACCAACGGGCGAGGCAGGACAGGCGAAATACGACAGACGGCCAGATCGGAGGCGCGGTTTTTCCAACATTTAGAGGAACATCTCGACACGATGTTGGAATACGGTCAAGGCCAACACTGGGTGGATGGCGGACAGCACGAGCAGCCGGGCGAGCCATCGCGCAACGAAATCGGACAAACAAACGAGGAATGGCAAGCGGAAAACCCTCCGATAGAAGGCACCGGTCACACAGGTATACCGGTTAGAAGTGCACACGACGTGTGAACGGAAACCGGGGGGTGTTGCGGGTTGGAATTACGACTCATAAACGAGAGAGCGCGCGTTGCATGTGACTAGCGATTTGGACAATAAAGATTGTGCTTTGTTGGACGCCTTCTCGCTACATTATGAGCTTCAGGTGACTGTTTCGCCAGTAGGAGGCATGACTTAAATGGAGTTAGAGTTCGTTCAACTTACGAAGCAATGGATTGACAAATAAACGAAGATCTTGACTGTTATAGGTAGAACACCTCAAATCCGGTAGCAGGTTTGGTACGTAGCGACAATCTAACTGCGGCTTCACACCTTACGTTAGGGTAATGTCGGATCTGGCATATTCATAACAGTGTTCCAATGGCACATATCAACGTGATCCGCATCGGGCAGGCCAACACGATGGGACCAGTACAACCGAATTAGTTCTGAGGAGCCCTGTGGAAAATTTAAGTTAGAACATTACAAACAAGGGTGAAGCACAGTTAACCTATCAAACAAAACGGTTTACTCTAGAACTGCTGACGTCCTTCATTCAACTTATTTCTTTTTCGCCCGATAAATGATGTCCAACTGTCTAACGCTGCTTTTCAGATTTTAACGACGCGTTTGACATTCACCATTGGCCCCATTTCTCAAGATTTACTAACCCAAATAGCACAGTCTTGACAAACTCAAACTAGTCATAGACTATTTCACTAACCGACATCAAATTACACTTCTGGTCAGTCACACACCATCGTTGATTTCTGACAACTATAATGTTCTTCAGGGCGTCGCACTTGACTTTCTGTACTTTTAAAATCTATCAGCGATCAATTTCACTAATGAAGTAGAATCGACTTATGCCAATCCGAAATAATGAATACGTATCAAGGTGCTAACTCTGCTGGAATGCAGGTCTCGTTGTACGAACGAAAAACTAAGTTGTTCAAAACGTCAGAACAGACTGTAATTGATGTGCCTAAATTTGTCACTTGCGAGGAGACTTAAAACCCACGTCCAGCTAATCAACAATAAAATATCTTGGTGTCACATATTCTTCTAGGCTGAGCTGATCAACTTGTGGCGACAAGCCCTTTTTAAGATACAACGTAATAATCTCCTTGTTTGGCGTTCAATGTTAACTAATCCAGTCATGTCCTCATCGCTGCGTCATTTCTCTTGTTCTTGTGTTGGCTTGCGTTCGCATTTTCAATCCGCAAACCATTTTCACAAGCGCAATGATACTTTCCAATTATACCTAAATACGTTGATTCTGTATGAACACCTTGAAGCTCACGATTTTTTTCACTCACTGAAAACCGCATTTAATTAAAGCACGTGATTTCACAAATGCGCCAGATAACTGCTTGCTTGAGTATCTGCACAAATGGCGTAAACATCCCCTTACTTGTTCCACTACGTGATGACTAGTAGCTTTATGATAAACGGATAGTCAAGTGTCGTGAATATGTCCGGTTGAGTCATGAGAAGAAACGTGTGGCAAACAAGCCTGTTTTCAAACTGAAAATGGATATTGGTCGACAAATTTGACCAACGCTTAATTATGATTTATAGCGTCCGTTTTCCCGCTTTTTGAGTGGAACGATGTGCTGTTTCGTATTCATGTGAACAGGCGTTTTACGAAGTCACCGGATGGCGAAAAATACACTCATCAGATACAACAGAACGTTCGCGACAGGTTTGGCACTGTCAGCCGGCAAGTAAACTTCACTGAGTTAAACGTTTCACCGCATCCCAATGCCTTTTGGTTCGACTCACAACGGGCCAATAACTGAAATCACTTAATACTGCGTCGATCACATGATTATGATCCCACTCCTCTTTGAATAAACGAATAACATCTGTACACTAACGTTAGCGACCCCGAAACCCGGTTGGCCAGAGTAAATTTCACGTTCGTTGGTCTGCGTACGTTCACTCGCTTAAGAAACCCATTGCATCAACCCACTTAGGCTTGCTTTCTTCCCCTCAAAATGATGGCGTACATCAAGTCTGCGCCGTTTTGTTTGGCTCTATCGTCCCAGTCTATTCTGGATACCTTAGTGTACATTATAAGATTAAACGTGAAAGTCAACAGTGGGGTACAAGAATATCGTAAACGATGTGATTCCATGTGCGGCGCGCAAGATTATATCTTGGTGTTCAAAAGTGAGCCGCTTTTGTCCAACTTTTGTGCACTGGGAGCAGGAGACAATACCATGCCAAGAGATGAGAACTGGCTTAAGTAAAGCACAGCGAGAAAAAGCTCATCCAAAGCGACCAAAACCAATCGATAGATCAGATAGACATCTCCATTTCGCTCTCATCAGAACAGAGTTGACCGAAAAAGAAAGCAATGACTGATTCATCTCCGTGTGGTCCAAGAGTCGGGTGAATAGGTTTTTATCCATGGCTTTAAACAAAATTAAGAACGCCGATGGTAACCAACAGCCCGTGAACAAAGCAACCAAGACAGAGACAGTCAAATCCTTCACAATGAGACAGGACCTTGACGTGAGGTGACGGCTTGCGCATCTCGATGACATTTCGGGCTAAACTGGACAGAGTTACTCATACCAGGCAGGCCAACAGGTAGAGGTATGACAAACCACAGTCTCCTGGTCCTCCAGGTTGGGGGTTGGAAGAAGGTTGGCATATCTTCCTGAAAAACGTACCATTTCTGGTACACCGCCACCCACCCGCTGCCTTGCGGTACAGGGTTTTGAGCCAAAGGCTTTGGTTGAGAACCCTAATCGTTCTCCTGTTTAGTTCTGGGCGTCCTGGCAGTATCTCAGCCCACACACAACCATGAATCCTCACAACATTAATAATCCAATGCTGCATCGGCCGTCTCGCAGTATAAACCGGGTCGCCCTATCTGCTGCATACAGCAGGGTGGATAGGTGAAAACATGC
>QNGE01000360.1:68227-118512 GCA_008508345.1 Paragonimus westermani | reverse complement strand
TGGAGCATAAGCAGACACAACGAAAAGATTTCTGACGGTTTTGCGTCCAGAACTGACCATAACAGAACCTGCCAAGCGGACGGCACAAAGTCTTCTATTAACAGGAATCCAATCTATCAATGCGGTTGCGGCCGTCGTGCTGAGGACTATACCTACTCCCGCTTGACCGGTAACGGCGGCCGGAGAGTCACCTGAAGTGTATAACCAGTATCGGGTAGAAAGTGCAGGTGCTGTCAATTCCATACGTTGACTACTGTCGTGGATTCTAGTCCCCAAGATACAGCAAACATCGATGTGCAACGAGTCTAACGTTCGTGCGAGAGCAGCCTGTTGACCAATATGTTTTAGAGTACGAACGTTGAAGGCACCTATATTAATTTGCGTTCTAGGTCGAAGCACACGACGAGGGAGGTCTGAGACTGAGTGGCCGGACGTAAGGATGCACTAGAATCTTCGAGTCACTGGTCTTCGCACGTTCCACATGAAGCTGTCAGGCTACACTGGCTCAAACAACTGGCAACCTTTCAAGCCTCCTGTAGTGACCACATGCGCTGCTTCAATCAGCGGTCGCATACAACCCGTTCAAATTTTTATTTTCATCCACACTGGCAGAGAGGATTTGAATACAGTTGACCACATGCATGGTCAAAACAACAGGGTCCAATTCACGCGGTAAAGGTTCGGCGTCCTTTGGTGAATTTGAAATAGAATTTGATGCGGAATGAGGATTCATGCAGATGAAAAGAAACACTGTTGGCAAGCCATCTTCAGGGAATAAGCCTGTTCATAAGCTGCTTCTAAATCGAGCAATTTGTTTCCCAGAAGGCGCCGTCGAATATTGCTAGACTGCACTTCACTGATGAGTGCATCGCGTATCGCATCATTTTGGTTTTGTCCAGCGAAGATTCACTTGAAAACGCAGTCTTTCGCCAACGATTTGAAGGCTTGAAGGGGCTGGTCCAAACTTCGGCTTTGCGTACCTTGTTTGAGGATAGGTGATTAATGTCGGACAAAAACCTCGTCCTTAGGTTGTACATAAAGTTTGCAAAGGGCGTTGGAAGCATCATCAAATAGTTTGTACTCAGTCAGCCGTTCGCAGGCAGTAGGTGATGAGAACATCAAGTTGGCAATAATCTGGTGTACAAGATTTCGTGAGGTAACTACTGAATGTACGAAACAAATGGCTCCAAATTTTTGAGGACAGCTAGTCGCTAAGATCCACAACAAAGCGTTCGGAACGTAAAATCCTGGACATCATAAGACGAACAGATTGTTGTATGATGGATATTCGTCAAAACACGCGTTAGATGAAAACGAGAAGACTGAAGGCCTGTAATATAAGCACCATTTGTTTGATAGCCGCAGCACAGCGGCAGAAATAAGACAGGGTGGAGAAGTGGAGTAGTGTGGTAAAACCAGTGAACAGATAGAAATAGGCACACATCATAAGCTTTTTCTCGAAAAAGGTTAGTGTTACTGGTAAGAGAAAAACTTTACAGTGGCTCGGCATAGTTTAATTGGCGTCCTCTTTTTGTGAGGTAACCGTCTGGATTGCATAAGTTTGCGTTGGGTGATGTAAGTGGAGAAGTGTTGAATAAGGAGGCTGATAAAATGTTAAGGGAGTAAGCAATGCGTCGATGATTTTTGTACTGTTAATACATGCCTTCTCGGATCCTAGTTTGTTGGCAGGGCAAACCAAACATTTACGAAATGCGACAGATCTTTGGATCTCCGGTTACGCATTGCTCCAAGAGGTACAAAACTGTTCGAAACGTCCAGATGTGGAGTGCGAGCCGCCATTAGACGAAGGCCTGTTGGAAAACCCCAACTGACAGAACAAACAGCGAAGCACCAAAGTGATGTTGGTTGCCACTGCACATCCCACTGTAAATAGTTCCGGTCAACAGAATGGGTGTCGACCACGAAGGGGTTGGCTTCACTGGGTGGGCCGGCAAAATCGATACGTGGACGAAAACACTGACGCTTCTGCTTGGATCAAGACTATATGGGAACCTTTTAAGGGTTCTCAGCGGATTGTAGACAGCGTAAAGAGCTTTTATTCATCCTACCACTCGCAGCACCGATTCCACGTCAATGAGCAAAAGTCCATGCCAGGGATCCTAGGGATTCCATTCCCAGATGAGACCCACGAAGCAGTTTTTAAACACGATTAGGCGGCATTGGAGTGTTTATTGCATTTTTAAGTAGTAAACATAGGTGGGTCACCGATAATGGTGAAACAACCTCGTTTGGATGTAGTTTTCGAAGCCCGAACGCACCAGTAACTGTCTGGGTAACATAAGCCTCGAAAATTGATGACGGTCGTAGTTGTACCTTCGTCTGGATTAGCGTGCCAGTCAGTCGACCATGAAGCAGAATTCACCAGGCTGAAGTCTGCAATACGTGGGCATCGGAACTCAAAAGTGCAGTTGGAAAGTGTGGCCCATCGCTCCAAGTAACCGACTGCACAAGCTCGAATTTATTTACGAAATCAAATATAATAAATAGGGGCGTGTTATCTGAGTAACGTGGGCTGTCTGCGGTGAAGCTGTTTGTGGAATTACCGTACGGTAACTGTAACTGCTGAACCATCCTTTTCTATCGGTGGGTAAATCTTTTCAACAAGTGTCAGCGTTCGTGCTACAGACATTATCCTTTTTACAGCCATCAGGAAACATGTGGGTGACGGCGCCTACATCTTAGGTCAGTACACCTACCACAACCACGGGCTGATATTGTCAAATGACTCTTGACACTCTTGTGGCCGGTGTCAAGAAGTATCTATCGTCAATTGCTCACTAATGTACGAACATTGTGCATGGTAGGCAGAGAAGCACTATGGCGAGTCAGTGGACCTAAGAACGTTCGGACATCTGTTAGATCCGCAGGCAGTGGTACAGTCTGAATCGTAATGAAGTCAGCAGAAGCAAGACATCTACCGTCCTGATAAATCATAAACCCTATCTACATGAGTGAATGGGGAAAACATATTAAGATGGGAGTGAATGAAGGCGATAATTTATTTCTGCAGCGCGTGGTCCAGCCCGTCGAACAGTTGACCTGAAGTTTTGTTGACGCCGTATCCGACTGACCTAAGGTGCGAGGTAGATGGATGATGACCCAGAGTAGAGAAATGAAGTCGATCACCCAAGGTTGACCAGTGCAATTCGGATTCATTCAAAGGGCTGACACCGCCGTGACTCATAGAGACAGTGGCTGGAAACGTTGGGGGATGTGGCGTTTAATCGAGCTCGGTGGTGTGAATGTTGTCATTATTTGTGAGGTAATTTCACCAAACACGGAATGGTGGAAGCCGCAAGGAAGCTGTCTTGCTGATGACGTCTCACTTTCAAGTATAGCTTGGTTGTTTGTATGGAAGCTGTAGATACCTTGATGTCGAATATTTGAAAAAGCAAAGTTGATCTTAGGAGTTACATTCCAACCCCTTCCATTTTTGTAAATTCCTAGGTATGGCTCTTCTTTTCCTGGATATTTACATAGCAGTTAGGCATCAGCATGAACAACTGATGAACTGCTGTCTTTGATGATAATGAAGATTAAATATACTGTCGCACCTGTGACACTAGTCAGCACTGTCCAGTACTCGTTGAAAATCCACCGGAGCTGTCTAGCGACTAAATGGAAAAGATGTGTAAAAATAAACCGTAATGGATGGCAGTTAAAGGTTGATTTGAGCCGATGTCAGACGGGTTCAACACAGTAGAATTTTTTATCGCTGCAGACTGTGAATAGATTGTCGGGTGGTGGAAATAGGAATGGGTGTTTTCAGGATAGCGTTCAAACCAGTACAGATTGGTAATGAGTCGTTAACCTTCATAACAACTACGGTTGGAGCCGTCTGACGATGAAATTGTGATGAATCCTGCAGTTTCTAGCCCATGTAGCCTCTGGTTCATGAGCGTAAAACATTAGAAGTCAAGCGATCTGATGCACCTTATATGGCCCGTAAACAACTACCAAACAGGCAACTAGTTCATCTGAATAGCAATTCATCATTTTACAAACCCCATAACTTGGCCTGTGAACAGACGATAAAACCAAATATGTATGGAGAACAGTGCAATATAAATCTAGAAGTATATGTCAACCGTAGTGCACAGATTATCAAGTTTAATCCAATGAAGTGGTCTGCAATCCTCCCAATCAGCCTTCCTCTGTAGCCAAGACAAGGCGGTGCAAAAACACGAGGTTAAATTGGGCATGTTAACATGTACGTCTATGTGGGGTTCTCAAAAGATACTTGGAACACTGCTTGGTGGCGCTAGCTCGGCGCAATGCATCGAAACCTGTCCAATGATACTGGGTGTTTGGAATGGCATGCGGCCAAGTAGCCTGTCTTCAAACAAAAGGTACCTGGTTATGGAAACACCTGGACGTCACTATAAACGAGATTACCAGACTATACTATACAAACTTCCTCAAACTGGACGCAATAAAATAAGCATCATTCAGCCAGTCACTAATAATCATCTACTTTTTCAACCGAAGCATCCACCAAAACGGTCACTTTTACTCTTTTGGATCATCTAGTTCAGTACACAACATAGGCCTCACCATCGTTTTTATAAAGCAGTGTATCAACCCTGAAAATTGAGGAGAGGAAAAATGCAGACGTAGATGGCTTAAATCCTCAACTTCGCATCCATACGTTCAACGTCTGAAAGTAATGGCTGATGAAGACACTCATAACTCAGAGGTTGATATTTGTGAACTGAAAAACGGCAAACGCAAAAGTAAGTTAGGATGATAGGGAACCTATCCTAATGCGACTTACCAAAGGACCATTAAAATCTTGTTGACAGATATGGGGTCCATAAATAAAATCTCGGCCAATTTTGAACTAGAATCGTCCGAACCTTGTTGCTTACGCTTCAACAGAAGTAGAAGGAGATCCAAAGCTTCAATACGAGTACCTTCCAGCCAAATAAGATCTACAAGAAGACGGATAAAAGGCAGTTCTGGGGCCGCATATTTCTCCGTAACACCATGAGGCTTCCACTGAGACAGTACGTCAACACGACATGAATCCAGATATCCAGAAAGCATTGCTAGAGCCTCACGGCAGAGAGAGATAGCGCATTGTGGGTCGTTCGTCTGAAAGAACACATGCTCATACTAAGCATAACTACCTGACTTTCGAGGATGTGCAACTGATCCAAAATGATTTCGAACGCGAAAGAAAATAAAAGCAACAAGTTATCATTGAGGGTCGAAATAATGTCTCGTCGTCTCGGCTGTGGAACGTCCTGAAATTGCATAACATCTTCGTACAACCGCAGGAGAGTGTTCAATGTCAACTTTGCTTGTATTTGCTGCCAAATGTGAGAACATATGGTAACCTACTCCTTTGCGTCCTAAGGTGAAGAATTCGTCCAACATCGAAGGCCAATGTTGGGGCCACTCACATTTAATGAGGTATACGAACAGGTGCGCAAGGACAGAGGATACTACCTTGCGTTCCGCACTTGCTGGGATCAGATTATGGAGCTGTGATAAATGGTATCAGAAAAGTGAGAACCAACGTTTAGCGCCAATTGGAAGAGACTTTCTTTAATAGTACCCTTCATTTCCACGGTTATTTGGTTCCACGAGCGCCTAGTTTTAGAGTGCGAAACGGTTCGCCGACTTACTTGACTCTGTGCTCTAAACACTGCAATCCGAAAAGGATTACCGAAGGATGTTGGTTAGATCCACACAAAACAGGCAAGTCATTAAAATGAAAAACGTTGGTTTTATATTCTTCGATCATCTGACGGGAATATAAATCATCTTGGCAATTTATTAAAACCTTGTAACTTTTGGTTCTTTCTAAATTGTTTACGTTAGGGTCCAACGTAGTGAGTACGGCCTTGACAATGGAATCAGAATTCATCGTTCGGCCACGCGCGCACCCTGACCTTCAGATCATAAGTGGCGGCGTTCGCGGAAGCCCCCGATTTTCAGCAAACAACGATTGTTACACGGCTTCAACACTACATGCCAAAAGCTCCAAGATGCAGCCAGTTCGGCTGACCGGAGATCCACAAGTTGTCTGTCGATCTGAAATGAAACAGCTGAAAATGATACGTAACAGCGTTTTCGGTGGTCACAGCAATTGTTGAGAACTAGGCAAAATGACATATCCAACAAGATTTCAAGAAAGTGGACATCAGATGAAAGGTTTTTCTAGTAAGAGGGGAACCGCTGTCTACGTAAAGTCCAAGCCCACTCCAAGTCAGAATAGGTCAGGTCGGGCCGCAGAACGTGCAGCGATTGTCATGAAGTGAACAGTTTATTGCATTCGTGAGATGCGCGAATTCCCCGTGCTGTAATAGTTATGAAATACTTAGCTTCGTTTCATTTTGCAAGGAAAGCATTTTGGGAAGCCATGCCACTAACGTGGCGGGTTTATCATTTAGGTATTCAGGGTCACTGCTGATTTGCTGTTATTTTTGCCTCTCCCTCATGTTGGTTGTATGATCACCTATTGGGGCCCATGGGTACGAAAGGAAGAAAGACAAGGCACGTTGTAGACTGTTACTAGGCATAGGAAGGAGGAAGATGGGAGGGGCGGTTATCAAAACTATGAAGGGAGAGCAAGGCAAACAGTTCATTTTCCAAACCTTCAGGCCAACACTTATGAAGATTCTGCTAGGATGTGCTAGTCATTGCAGCTTGTAGCGTTTCCGCTGGTAGATTATTCTAACCCTTCTAGACTCAAAAGAGACAAAGTGAGCCCAAAGTTTTTTCCTCGAATTAGTTATGCGAGTCTTCCGCTGCGGCTAGGCAGATGCTCACAAGCATCAGTCAAACCAAGTGGCAGCCCGGGGGTTTCAATCAAGTCCAGAGCGCATAAAACTTCCTTTCATGAACTCGTCTACCGTAGTTGGTCGCTATAATAAAAACTGCTCGGTGGGTTCAGTAACAGAAAGGTCAATAGTAATTATGCCAAATCGCACACAAATGAGGAATGTCTAGTCAGGATGTGTATGCCAAATGCAACAGGTCCGTGGTAGCTGCACGTTGAACACGGTCAGCCACGAATGTATCCTTCTTTAGGCCGGCATACGTAACTTATTTGGCGTAATGAGACAGGTGTCCCTTGGAATGTTGGCGATGAGTTCCAAGTTCCGTCTTCTGTACGCGGGATAGGGTCTTCTTAACAATCTCACAAGTGACAATTCCCTTTCTTGACCATTTCCTAGCCACAGAAGTAGAATAAGTTAGGCGAACTCCAGGTCTCCAGATCTTTCTTTGAATCGACTTTATGACGTCTACTGCTTTTAGTGCACTAGTGATCACGTAGACATCACCAGAATTTTCACAGTGATACTTGTATGCAATCATTGCCATTCATGGGAAGGTTCCAGTCGCCCGGCCACCGCCTAACCGAGTCTTGATCCATTTCAAACTTACAAGCAGTGTAAAAGATCGCACTGATGAGAGTATTATCCGGGCTTCTGTTGAGGCGAACAGAAAACAGAAGAAGACCAAATTCTTGTTTTTGAGGATTCCTTGAACAGATCGTAGAAAGGGACCGAAGATCTGCTTGAACTCTGAATGCCCCACCAAGATAAAAGGATATTACTGATGAGTAGTCGGGGATTTGGTTTAGCTTCAAGTTGAACATTTGATCGCAGCGTTCGCATTCAGATAGACTTTCCAGACAGCCTCTTTCGAAAAGAAGAACTAGACTCGAGTTTCGCTCTCATTAGAGCTCGTCAGTAGTGCATATCCTTGCCAAGGCCGGGATTTGAACTCCAGCCATTCCAATCATGAGGCAACCGTGTTAACCACTGCGCCATTGACCTCACGTTAGGCACGACCGAATGATCAAATCTGAACGCTCGACCACTCTCGCTTGTGAGCAATGATCAGGTTGCCCGATCGTCTCGAGAGCAGACACAGTAGCTGTCCTGTTAACTCCAATCGATAACCCCGTGATTAGGACTTTCGAGACAGGTCGAAATCACTGATCTCATCAAACCTGCTAGACGATATTTTAGATTTCTGATGAGTAGTTGGGAGTTCGGTTTAATTTCAAGTTGAACATCACTCGCATTTTATCACAGCCTCCGAATTCAGACAGACTTTTCAGCCAGCCTCCTGCAAAAAGAAGCACCAGACTCGAGTTTCGCTCTCATTAGAGCTCGTCAGTAGTGCATATCCATGCCACGGCAGGGATTTTAGAGAGAGACTGTCTGGAAAATCTATCTCAAGGCGAACGCTGCGATCAGATGCGAGTGATGGTCAACTTGAAAAGACTAAAATCACCGAAGTAAGAGGCTTTCCTCGAATGTCACTTCTTCAAGTCTGTGTCTGGAAAAATCATGTGGGGCGTGATAAGAAACTTCGACGAAGGCGAGGTTGATGGTATCTGAGGTGAAACCTTTGCTTTCTATCCATGTCATACCACCTATGATTATGAGAATATTAGTTGTACTCGACTGGCTAAGGGGGAAGCAATGCAGTCTAGGATATTACACACTATCCCCTAGGATGCGTCTGAATAAGAGGCGTTCCACCAGGCGCAACAATCTATGGCAGGGGACGCTGGTGAGGCAGGTTGTCCTGTGGCTAGTAGGGAAATGACGATCTCCTGCCTTGAAATTGGGGCGACCTCCGTTTTTTCGTGCATCGGGAAGAGTTTTATTCGGCAGTGTCTGTCAGAACGGCATCTGAGGAAGTCCTGTCAGATGAACGGCAGTTTCACCGAGAATACTCGGATTGTAGTGACCCTGATTATTGATGGCCATCTTAGAGCCGCGAGTGACATCTTCATTCCTTTTGTCTCGATCTTTTTCATGTGCATGAACTATTTTCTGAACGAGTCAAGAACCTGAGGACCACCCCGCACACAAGCGCAAGACTCACGCCGCATGCCCCTGCACTGTTTCGCCGTGCTATCGTTTCGGTGATGCGTCTTCCTATTTCCCTCTTTCTCATCATATCATGTTTCGCGTGCGTACAGCGTCTGAGTGTACTTTTTAAAATATATTTCTCGTTTAACTTTTTTCAATTGCAATGGGCATTGAAGAGGAGAAGCTCGAAGGTTCGTCTCCTCTATCATCGTTCGTGCTAGCATTTCCTCGCTTCTGGGAGCTTGATTCAGATTTGTGGTTCGCGGTGTTGGAAACAGAGTTTATCCACCAGCGTATGATTAGAACAAGTCCTCTCGGCTTGTACCGGGCGTTCCCGGAGATATGCTGAGCCTTGTTAACGGTATCCCACTAGGGTCAGTAGTTGATAGTTGCAAGTCTGTCATTCAGGAAACACAGTGGCCGAAGAATATGCATCTCGAGCAACTGTTCGACAAGTTGCATTTGAGCAACAACAGACCATCGGTTCTTCTTCCAGTAGTGCGGCATGTAGGGAGTACTTTCCAGTTACGAGGGTCTCTTTTGCAAGAGTTGTGGATGCAACGGCTTTCTGAGTACACACAAAGGCTGTTACCCCTATTACCCGCACGTCCGTTAGTTGAACTAGTAGCTTTTGACGATGTGATGTGCAGACGTTTTGGAAACACCGAGCCTTCGCCAATGGTTGGTAGGTAGTTACTCCCAACAATCCGGCGGATAGCTGACTGGCCGCAAAGAACTACGAAGTAGCAGCCCTACACAAGGCACTTGGAGGTAGTGAAAACAACTCTTTGGAATCAACCGTCGAGAAAGCTCATTTGTAGTGTGAACTGGCGGATCATCTCGTCAGTAATCAGCGCACCAAATCAAAATCTGAAGTTCCTCCGAGGCCTGCCTGTTCACCACACGCACCGGAGACTGACGATTATTGTTGGCACCATGAAACGCCAGATGATTTTAATCGTCGACTAACCTCCGCGCCGGCAAAAATCACATTCCCCTACGACGCTTTCAACCGCGGCTGCACCACACAGAACCCAAAAACGCTGACAAACTGATTCAAGAATATGAGTCTTCCAGGATGACTTTGTCTTCAGTGAAGTTGACGGATAATGATATCTGCCACTCGACGCATTCTAGGCAGGGTCATGGGAAATCATGAGTCGCATTCTAAAACCGAATTGCACAGTCTCCCGCATACACGAAGGAGGCTGGTATTCACAACGGTACGCAGTTTGTAGGGACGGCTTCCTTTTACTGCCTCATGTTCCCCAAGATCACAAAAGTAAGACAATAATCGTACTACGCGAAAGAAGGTTTCCAGCTGTATAGGCCGCACAACATCCACCTCGGCTGATTGCAAACCAACATACGAACACCTGTCCCCGCTGCGTCCTCTTGTCGATTAGTGTACATCGAAATCCAGTAGAGTTTGGACTAATTTAACCAACCGATGGCTTCTAATACTTTGTGCTGATTGGACCACTTGCGGCAAATTTGCGATTCTCACCCGGTCTTTGCCTGTTGAATCTTCTTGTGTTGCGCGTTTATTTTACCCAATCACCTGCCGCATGGCTTGCGTTTTCAAATACGCTCTTTCGTTCTCTCCGTTTTCTTTGGGGATTTTTTCAAAACTGTTTCCTACTACTCAACGCGAGTTCAATACACTTTTGTTAATCGTATAAGCCGGACTCTGGTTTGGTAATACGTGCCCCCGCTCTCGTGTTCTGAGGGCATGTTACATATGGCACTACTTTTTTCGAACGTGGCGGGTGTCGTAGACGCATTATCTAGGTTACAACAAGGTCACGGAATCTGCCTGGGAATCGCGTCCTCGAAACGCACACCGACATCAGAGAGTATGTTTTGACACATGGAAACAACGCATAAGATTTTGGTCAGCCTCGGTCGAGGAGGGGAATCTAGCATGAAAGAAGCCACCAGAATATTCGTTGGCAACATCATACAAGAATGCTGAACAGTATCGTCACAGAAGCAACTACAAGTAGCGACACCGCATCAATCCTTAAATGCTCCGTGTAATACATGCAGGTCACTTCTAGGGATCCAAGTTCCCGTTAGTCTTTTGCCTAGTTGCGCCAATTTGAGAGATCTACTAAGTTGACTGAGCAGTCCTTCCCCAACGCTTAGTGCGACAGCTTTCATAATAAGATTTTTCCTGGAGGTAGCTATGAGATAACAAATCTTGAGGGCTACACAAGCGAGAGGTTGTCAAGAAGCACGTTCATTGTGGCTCTTTCCTTGATCACTTTAAAGTTGTCAATAAATTAAACCGCCTCTGCGTTTCATCCGGTACACAATGTAGGATCATATGGTACCGTCGCTGGCTATTTTCCACAACCACAGTGCGCTCAGAACAGGCGGCATTCGAAAGTACTTGATGATTGTTCGGGAGCCATTTCAAAGTGAGAATTTCTCCTCTATGCGGGATAACGTTGAGCTATGAACAAAGCTTATTGTCAAAAGTGCATTTGATTTGGAGGATAGTCAGAAACGCAAGATACCCTGTGAACAGCTTGACACAGGATTTGCTGTTGGATATCCCTGAGTGGTCCTGTTGTTTTCCTTATAAAGTTGCGCATCCAAGTTTAAAAACAGCTCCAAAGTGGATTGTCATCATCCGATACTTCGTAGCTTCACTCCTTAGATCATCTTGAGAGCACCTTGATATCTTCAGGGCATCGCGACATGATTTAGCTACGAAAACTTGCGGCAAAAACTCCTGATTACTTGCTACCAATGCAATCGGATAGGTCGTACACACCACCGACGTATCTGCAAGTTGCGAGGTAAGCTCCGGTCCTCGTAATAACGGATAGTTCATGTGTGCGGCACGACTGGTTGTAGCATCGTCAAACGCCACAGAAAGTTGACTGTGCTTCTTAAGTTTAAACACGGTGTGTTATGGTATACATCATCCCCGGACAAGCTGATCAGTTTCAGTCTTGCGTGCGCTCATTCCTAGCACCCTTTGCTACTGTCAGCGCACATCCAGGCGGTATATCCCAAACACATCATCATGCAACGAATGGCTTCATAGGATCTGTGTACGTTTCGAGGTCGCTATTCGACTGAGGGTTTGAGGCATCTCCGCAGCTTCCCATCGCTGGTAAAATTGAATAAGTGAACGTTTGACACACAAGTGAAATTCACCAAGAACTTGGAGACGTGTTTTCACACAATTCTCTCCTGTTGAGCTTAGCTTTACAAATGGCAGGACAGACACGGTTACGATAATCCGCTACATAATGCCTAACACGCAGGCCATCCCTCACCTTCACCTAATAACCAGATATCTGGAATCGTTCAGTCCAGCTCAATTTCACTAGGAAAGCGTTCAACTGTTACCCGCGGTTCTGCGGATGTGCTGCTACTTGACCTAACTCTGGGACATCCTTGTTAACGCTGCTGGGCCAATCAGTCCATAAGTGAAGGTACCACTGAACAGCTTGGCGCCTCTATTGTCTCAGACATTGTGACACAACTTTCGGGCACGGGTCTCAGTAATTCATTCGAAGTCTGCCATAATTTCTTGGAAGCGAAGTTCTGAACTAAGTTCCTCAGGTTGAAGTCCTAAAAGTTGTCGGGACTGCTTAGGTAATGTGTTGCGGTACTGGCTGATGTTTATGCTCTTATCATGACACTCATATATCTCTGGTGTTCTACCTACTCGTCCAACACACGATGCCGTTCTGCGTAGATCCGCAGATTTCGACGGAAGCGATAGAGGCAGCTGAAGCCTGAAAGCATAGCTTCCATATGCCGGCAAGGTGATACAGTGTACAATAAATACTATCATAGAGGCGATGTTTCAACCGGCCAAACCTTCAACAAGTCTTCCATGGGGAGTCCGACAAGATTTTTCCCGCAGCAGTGACTTGTTGGTAGTATTGACCTCCTGGACCCTGAACGCAGAAATCCTTTCAGCGAGCGCTTCTACCTCTGAATAAAATACCGTGCTCTTCCCAGAGTTTTACCGGTTATCGGCCTTGTTGTTTAACTGTGTGGTTGAGCCGTTCACATCTACGGTGTTCAAGACACATCTCAGATATTCAGCGGTCGGACAGGGTTCTGAACACCGACATACTGCTACGAGCGGACAAGTACCAGATGAAAACTATGTTGAAGCTCAGTCGAATTCGTTGGCCAGATCATGCTAGTAGAATGGGCGATGATCGGATTCCAACGCAGTTGCTGTGCGAGGAAATAAAATCAGGTATGTGAAATCCTAGCCGTCAAAAGACGAGATGTCAGGACTTTGTTCAGGTAAGTCTTTCTTGCTGTGGCATTCACTCTAGGCCTTGAACGGACTCAGCATTGAACTGTACTGCCTGAAGAAACATGATCCGGAGGAACATCCGCAAATTCAATGAACAATTGTTGTGCGGTCGAGAGCAGAACGCGCGGTACGCAGCAGGGCTATCGATACAGAGGGTCGTTGTGAAGTGGCTATACGACGTTGTGGTGTGCGCGGTTGCGAATGCGCCAGCCACTCCACACTATAGATACTCACAGCACACCGTCGGCCAACAGACAATCAGTAAGTTAGGTTCAAGTGATTTACATCAGTTGTACCCGTTTTTTCTTGCTCATATCGACCAACGACCACCATCATTCGACGAAATCTTCGTTTTCTCGGAAATCTGGGTCTCTAGGACCTCCTATCTTTTTTCTTCACTCAAATTTTTATTGTACTGAGAACGTTTGGTATGTTATTCCGTTCAGCCCCAAATTTTGTTCTCCCTCCATGTCGTTCAAGATTGCGCTAACGTATACTCTTAGAATAAAATGTTCACTGCGTTATATTTTAGATATTTTCTTCCCAGTTTAGATCTAATCACAAGACTCTGTTTGTTTATTTCTTGAGAGATATGATGTTACTTCCGAGCCAACTTATCAGATGGCTACCAAGTATTAGTCGGCTGTACACGAAGGCCTCACTAACAGACCTACTGACCTAATTGCTTTGGGTTTACACTGGATATACGGCGTGTGAATTAGATCACAACTGGTGCAGCAGTCGGTGCAGACACCTGTGGTGTTTGAGTGCACGTGTGCTTTAGCTTTGGTCGCTGAGGCGGGCTAATCCGTAGCTGACGCCGGCAACCGTGTGATAGTCGGGTGGGATCTGCACCATGAAGACCATCGGCGAGGTGTCTGTCGCACTCAAGATCTCCACGGACTCTCCACAATGTTCCACAGCATGCGAGCGATCCCAGATTGCGTGATATGTTGCACCTTCTGAGAGGTTTGGTATTCTACGGCTTCACATTGACTCTGTGTGTAGCTAGTCAGTGGAAAAGTTCGCCTTCCAGCGTTATTAGGCCCCATATGCTACTCACAAGCTAGAAGAGCAAGGCCGCCCAATGTATTCAGCAACTACGCATCGTAGATTGTTCGGAAGAAGACCTCTGTACTTTGACTTCAGCAGGTTATTATCCTAACGTCAGTGCATTGACATTGACAGGTGATTCCAGCTACGAGTTGGCAGCACCTTGTGGGTTACCAAGAAATTATCGACAAAATATATCGAACTATCATGAGTACTCTGGTGGAACCGCTGCTGGAATTAAACACACATGCAGGATAACACTTATTGATAACACTTATTGCCATCTGTAAAATTATGTACCGACGGGCAACCATAATGGTTTTAGTTTTTTATTCTCAAATCAACGTACATTTCATGGACATTCTGGGCCTGCTCCGCAAAAATCCAGACGATTGCTGGAGACATACTTCCTAAATTCAGAACGATGATTACAAAAACCATCCCAATGCAAGCCACCTCATGCCATCTGTGAAAGTCAACCTGAGGGGACAAGAATTTAAACCAGGTGCAAAATGTGGTTGTCTACTTTGCAGAGAACACGCTTTCCGTTTATTACTATTAACCTAGATGATTCATCCGGTGGAGTTCGTGGGAGCTGGCAATCACTAAACGTTTTAGAAACGTTGTGGCGTCTGGCTTTTATCAGGCAGGCCCGTATAGATGACAGGCATTTTTAAGTACTCAACCCTCAACCCGTATATGTGGGCGTGCGTGCCATTACTGCGGATGTAATTGTGAGCTGGTCATGATGGTTTTTATGCTCGCTATGCAGTTCGCCTAATCTTATCAGGCTTGACACATTTCCCAAACCGCACGTTAATATTGGGAAACCTACAGTTAGGTATTTTTCAATGAAGTTGCTGTGTAATTTGAATATGTGTGATGACGGTCGTGTGTTTGATAGAAAGCCGATGTGCACGCTAACACGCTTTCGGTCTTGTTCACTGTTCTTCTTCTTACATTTGAAATCTTCCTGATGAGCATTTGGCTGCGAGTCTTACTAGCAAGACTGACAGCCCTTCAAGTTACGTCTGCCTCAATATTTTCCCCCGAAGAATGCTAATTTGGGTACATCACTAAAGCCTGTTATCGCTCAGTTGTTCAAGCATGTCCTTGAACTGTTTTCAGGTCTATAATTTTCACCACTTGACCTCTGTCTATGTGTATCTTGGTTCCACTTATGCCTTATCGCCCCACAATTAGATGTAGTTGGCCGTGTTAACGTAGACTGTTGGTTACGGGCCTTGAAAATTTGGCAAATTCAGCATCGAGATTTGTTGTTGTTTGCTCTCCTTTATTTTTCGGCATTTTTCTCATACTTCAGCACCTTGTTAGCAAGAGGCCGCAGTCACGACCTTTTGGATCGAAATCGGTTTCTCATCAGCCTCAGCATTTACGGACGCGACTGTTCTATATCCATCTCATAGAGGGAAGTTGCTCGTAGGTTGATCGTAGCCTGGTAGATCACTAGGCATCTGAGACTCACATCGTTATAGCTGTCAGTATCTGTTTCTGTCATTACGTTTGCTCTCACTGCTGCGCACGTTGTTTTAAAAGACTACTTCACAAACACTACAATTTCTGTTTCTCAGGAAACAAGTGGATGCCATTTGTATCTTTGAAATCTAACACGACTAGATACTTTCAAGTTGACCATCACTCATATTCGATCGCAGCGTTCGCATTCAGATAGACTTTCCAGACAGCCTCTTTCGAAAAGAAGAACTAGACTCGAGTTTCGCTCTCATTAGAGCTAGTCAGTAGTGCATATCCTTGCCAAGGCCGGGATTTGAACTCCAGCCATTCCAATCATGAGGCAACCGTGTTGACCACTGCGCCATTGACCTCACGTTAGGCACGACCGAATGATCAAATCTGAACGCTCGACCACTCTCGCTTGTGAGCAATGATCAGTGATCAATGACGGGATACGTCCGGTCTTTGGGTACTGTGAACAGTAATAGAAGTCAATTATGAAAACTGCTGTCCGTAAGATAGGGAGAGATCAACAATTAACCAACGGACTAACCCTACAAGTGACAATCTATCAAGGGTCTGGAACGACAGTGAGTAATTCCGAAGGTGCAAGTAGAAACGAAGCGAAGTACGCATTCCTAAAAGTAGAACGACGCACCTAAAATACAACCCGTCGGAATGAACAGACCAACAAGTACAAAAAAGTAATGAACCAGGTGATAGCATCGGACCACGTAGGGTTGTTACTTTCATACGCGGTACAGAATGTAAACAATGCTGATTGGACAGCTAATAAAAAAGAGCGGTCGAGATATTTTACCGAGCAAGTGGGTCATCAGCTGACGGCACAAAGAATGCGAAAGGATGGACGGTTGATATTCCGGTAACCCATTGGGCTGAAAATAGTGCGTTTCTTGAAGCAACCCCATAGAAGACCTAAAAACTGATGGAAACAAATAACAATTGGGCCGCAAAAGATAAAGATTAAGTTTAGGAACTGCGGTCATTTTCACCCAGGAGCTCGAACAAATTTGAATAGCCTAGGATTTTGTTGGCAAACTATGTGTTCGATAAAACAACAGTATTCACCGACCAATAACGATTCTTTCGGTGCTCACAGTCAAATTTATTGTTCATTTTTTGTTGTGCACAACCCTTTATTTACTTCTCCTTTGCTTTTGTTCGAAAGCACGCGCACTGTTTTCGAACTAAGCCGGCTGCAAAATCAACAGACAGGAGCTTTCGTGTACTGACCTTCTATTCTGAATTTTAGCTCCGCGTATCTGCCGACCCTCCAGTGTCCAATTTTTGCCTTCAGCAGCGTGTGAGAATTATTTACCCGACGTCGTCTGTTACGACCATCCTGTGCCATTTTCATTTTGAATGTCATGGCCTATTCAACCCAACGAACTTCAGCTCGTCAGTGGGTCTTTCTGACTTATCAACACATCTATCGTTCCCATCTGTACTGTAGTGGATTAATCAATCAAATGATAAGAACTAATCAATATGCGGCAGCACCGAAGAAAGATGTAACAGAACCGGGCGTGTACAAACGTTATACGTATAAGTAAGAGGAAGACGTCTCCGAAAAATTGGGATGACTCACTGATAAGTCAAAATCCGTGGAATTGGATAGGCCACCGCGCGAGAGAAATACAACGCCAAGAGGTAGGCCCGGACGACGACGTAGAATGACGAACGTTTGGCATCGATAGGTCAACAAAACGCAGAGATAGACGAAGTTTCGCTGTGCGATTAACAAACTGACCCAAATATCCATGGAAACGAAAAAGTCAGAGACGGCACGCGGTAACTCTCGTTTTATTGATGAAGACGACCAAATTAGAAAAGTGATGATGCTTTCAAACAATTGTACGGGTGAAGTTAATGAAACCGTATGTAGAAAAGTATACAAAACAGTTGCAAAATGTACTTATGAGTTGCATACACTACAATACTCCCCCACCAGAGCGTTTGTGGGTTCAGAACACGAAGGATGAACAGCAGTGAACAGAAAAACGGGCCAAACGCTTGACAGTCATATCACGTATCATGATCTGCTAGGTGTTTCGGCCAGTGTAGTGACCGTTCAATGTGTGTGGTACGTTGTTCAAGAAAATAAGGGGGCTGAACTGCAGGTGGATGTAATACTGTTGGAGGTGCTGATGAGTTGTTCTCAGTCAATATTGGGTCAGGTGGGTCAACATCCAAATCCGTGTAGGCTGGTTTCAATCGATCAGTGGATACGGATTTGTTCAGTCCGAACCTTTCAATAATGAAAAACTTGTCGTCGCGCTTAACCACTTCGAAGGGGCCAAGGTATCACGTTTGCAGTAGTTTCCTCAGAGCATCATGGCGCATAAACACAAATTCACATGTGCACAAATCCGGAGGTTTTTTGTTCTCAAAGCCAATGCTGACGGGTTGGTGTGAAACGAAGGCTGGACATGTGTGGTCGTAAGCGTGAAATGAAATCCATACCTGGATCTAAGTTTGTCGACAGTTGAATCAATTTCCCTGGGAGCTGTGAAGTGGCACCGTAAACTAATTTCGAGGTATTGCAACCGGTATCCTCTTTAACGGCAGACCGGATTTTAAGGAGAAAGACTGACAAGTGCCCGCTCCTTTTGGTTTCGTTGGATAGGGCGGCTATTGATGCTTTTAACTGCCGTTGAAAGCGTTCGACCAAACCACTGGTGTGTGGATGCTATGCAGTCGTTTTAATTTGTGAACAACCCAGTAACTGCCTAAAGTTGCAAGAAATAAAAGACTAAAACTGGGTTTCTCGATCCATGATGATTGTAGATGACACCAAATTAGCGATCCAATGCTCCAAAATGGTTCTAGCAACTGCCTTCGCTGAAACATCTCTAATGGGTATAGCCAAAGGCCAACGGGTGAAACGATCGATGGCTGTCAGTATATACGTACAATTGTTGGAGGGTGGTAGTGGTCCAGAGATGTCCAGGTGTACATGAGAAACACAGGCGTCTGGCAAAGGTGATATGCTAGGTGTGGTAACTGTATGCTTGTGAGCTTTTTTCCTTTGGCATTCGACACACTGTTGTGGCCAGAGGTGGACATCTCCGTTCATAGATAAACAGTGGAAATGAGTAAAACGGTATGTCGATAGAAAATTGAGACAAAGGGCCTAGGTGTACCATTCGAAATGTCGCATAGAATGTCACCAGCTTGTGTTGGCAGAGGAACGGCAGACAATTTGAGGGACATAAAAGTGGAGGCGTCCTTCATGTCCTCACTGCACTGCTAGGTAGTAGCCATTTTAGCCAGATCAAAGAAAAGTGGCGATTAGACCAAGTTGACGTCAGGGCGTCATAATGCATCAGCGACGATGTTGGTGTCACCACGTAGAAGTTGGGTGTCCGTGGTGAACTGGAAGATGTAATCGAGATGTCTGATTTCACGCTGGGGGTAACGACGAAGTTTGGTTTGAAAAGCGGATGTAAAGGGTTTGTTGTCGGTTTGCACAACAGTGTCGGTCTTCCGAAAGGTTTCGAAAGTGGCGGACCGCCAAGTAAACAGCCAGCAGCTCACGTCCAAAGGTGCTGTACTCCATCTCTGATATTTGTAGCTTTTGGGAGAAAAAGGTCAAGGGTTGCTGTTCACCGTTCACGGATTGTTCTGAAACTGCGCCAACAGCAGCGATTAGTGCATCCGTGGCGAGAGGGAGACAGGAGTTTGGAGCGCAACTAATAAAACCTGGTTTAGTGAGATGACATAAGGCTTCCTTCGCCGCTGAGAAAGCTTCTTTGGCTTCAGGTGGGAGCTCGATAAACATGCGTTTTGAGTCAACCAGGTCGGTTAAAGGTTTCAAAATGCAACACTTCGTCCATGAATAGCTGAAATATCTGAGCCACATTATGAAGCCCGAAGAGCATTCTCGTGAACTCGAATAATCCAATAGGTGTTGTGATAACTGTCTTTGGAATGTCTTCTTCAGAAACCGGGATGTGGTAATAGGTGCGTACGAGGTTTAGTTTAGAGAAAATGGTGGCGCCGACAAGTCCTGAGGAAAAATCGTGGATGTGAGGCATAGGGTACCTGTCGGGGATTGCGCAGTTGTTGAGAGCGCGGTAATCACCGCAAGGTCACCAATCGCCCATAGATTTCATAGATATCACGTGCAGTGTTGTCGCCCAGGAGCTGTTTGGAGGTCGAATTATGCCCAACTGAAGCATATGTTCGAATACAACCATGGCTGTTTTGAGTTTGTCAGGGTGAAAACGGCGTGAACGAGAGAAAATCGGAGGACCGCATGCTGTAGTGTGATGTTCCACGTTGTACTTAACCATCTTGGCACATCAACATGGCCGGGTTAACGAAAGAAAATCCCTCAGCAGTGTTGCGAAAGATGGTGTTGGTGGAAGAGTAGGCCGGATGCCGACTGATAAAATTGTCGATTGGAAGCTGTTTACTGTGCCAGCAGTAATGTTGTCAGTCAGCTTAGACTCTTGACATCAACATAAAAGTTGGTATATGACAGGAAGTCGATAGTGATGAGTGGTGTCGGAATATCGGCAAGCAGGAATACCCATTGAAGACACCGCTGGATACAATGAGTGGCCATTCTTCAAAAATTTTGATGCGACTTTGAGGCCGGAGTTGATCATTTGGTTGCGGTGGAATATCGTTCAGCTCGGTTCCGGTGGCGATGAGGAACCGCAAGCCGGTCGATCGATCCCTGATATAAAACAGGCGACTGGTATCTCCTGGGCCAGCAATAGTCGTCGCCTTTACTGGCTGGCCTGCCGGTTTGACGGTGATGCGTGGCGAGTTCAAAAGACACATGACTGGGTGGATTTCTTCGTTTTGTGCCGGAAGTTTCGGTGGCTCCAAGAACACCTTAATTGACCTCAAAAGTCAGGTCGTGCACGGCTTTTGATTTCAATGTCCACAATGTTGTCAAGCGTTGTTATTGATAACGAGATGGATAAAGTACTGTTCGGAAAAAAGTGAGGCGAAATATAATTATGAACTGTAGACACTACAGTACCTATACTTCGCGCCTACTTATTATCGTTTTCTTCGTGGCATATCCCCGATGATCCTATCATTTGGTTGATTATTTCACCTCACGCTCTTGACAGAGTTTATTGCACGGGTAACTGTTCAGACAAAGTACAAAGAGTTGAACTTCGAAAATTTTGGGGGTTCAGCGATTCAGCGGTTCGTACACGGGTTCGATGCTGGGAGCTCAATCTACCCGGATCCAGTCAGTTTGTTCGTTTCGATGTCCGGCGGTTTTCTGTTGATCTGAAAGGCAGTCATTGAAAACGGGGTATAGCACTGCTCTTGGGGGTTGCAAAAAGTACCGAGAACAGAGTAAAATAATAATCTAGCAGAACAGGATGAATTACTAATCTAACGGTTTATTAGGTAGGTGAGAATTAAATGACACTTTCAGACGGTCCTTAGAAGAGCAACTAACAATCTCTGGTGGTAGGTCGTTCCAGTAGTTGATAACCCTATGAGAGAAGAACTGTTGTCTTAGAATGGTCCGAGGTCGAAGCTTACAGAGCTTCTTGTCGTGACCTCTTCGACTGTTATCACTTACTAGGGTGAAGAATTGTTGCAGGAGTCCTGCGCTAAAGAGAAGGTGTGTAAGAATTAAGTCGCCGCGCAGTCTACGAAACTCAAGTGGATAAAGATCAACAATTTTGAGGCGAGACTCGTAGGAGGGTGCCGTAAGCCAGAGACCATTTTGGTGGCTACTCGCTGGACACGTTCAATGGCAAGTATGTCCTTCTTTAAACCGGTGTAGACGACTTGATTGGCATACTCGAGCAGTGGTCTTATGTAAACTCCGTAAAGCGTGTGGAAGGCGTGCTTGTCGATCCGTGGGAAGGTTAATTTGATCATCCCGAGAGTCATGCGACCCCCTTTGACGGTCAGCTGGTGATGATAAGAGAAGGACAAACCAGACGACAGCCAGATCCCTAAGTCTTTTTGAGGTCTACTTTCGTGACATCTACTACACTTTGTGCACCATGTATCATGAATAGGTTCCCGGAATCCTCGCCGAGTGACATGTACGTTTAGAGGGAGACTCCAATCATCTGACAAGCACTTAATACGATCAAGGTCAATCTGCAATGCATTGGGGTTACAGGCATTCCAGATTTTTATGTCTTCGGTATAAAGGAGGGCGTTGCTAAAGATCAATTCGGGGAGGTCATTGATGTAGATCAGAAACAACAATGGACCGAGTACCGATCTTCGAGGGACTCCCACAGAGACTGGGGATAGAGACGAAAGGCCTGAACCGGTTTTTACACTGAAAGTCCTGTTACCAAGAAAGGAAGTTATCTAGCGCAGAACTCCCACTTGGACCCCATAAGCTTCTAGTTTATGCAGCAGAGGACAGTGTGGGACACGGTGGAAGGCTTTTGCAAAGTCGAAGAAGGTAGCAGATATATGACCATTGTCCTTGGCCTCTGTTAGGCCATTCATGAAGATTGACGTATTATTTATGCATGACCGATCGGGAAGAAAGTCATGCTGGGTCGAAGAGAATAGGTTATTGGAGGAGAAATGCTTAAAGATGGTGCGGTTCAACAGTCGCTCCATCATCCTGCATGGGATGCTGGTGAGGCTGATTGGCCGATAACTAGCAGGAGTGACGATCGCCTGTTTTAAATATAGGTGAGACAATGGCCTCGTTCCATGCCCCTGGAAGAGTGCCTGTCCGAAGCGTCCGTTTAAACAGATCAAAGAGAGGCACGCCAAACCGAGGTACGTTTCTTTGAGGATCCGGGGGTGGATCTTCTCTGGTCCCATGACACTATAATGATTGATCTTAGGCAAGAGTTCCTGAACGTCAGACGAAGAAAAGTCGGCTGTCCGGATGGGGTGTTGGAAGTGTCTCCGCGTGAGAATTGAATGCCATTTTAGCAGATCCACATTGTAGATTGATGAGTAGTATTCTCTGAACACTTCGGCAACCAATTGGGGGTTGGAGGAGGTTTCCCGGTCAAGAAGCCGCAGCGAAAGAGTTGAGGGCTTAGTTTTTCTCTGGTGACGTATACACTTGAAAAGAAAATTCTTATTCTCGTGAGCTACCTGTAGGATTTTTGACTGTACCTGTTTGGTGTGTTGCCGGATTTCCCGCTTGCACCTGTTTCGTACAGAGTGAAAGGCCTCTAGATACTATGGCCCACCCGTTAGCTTCTGCTTAGAGGATAGGCGAGAACGCACTTCAAGAAGGCGACGTATGTTCCGCGGAAGCGGTGCACGAGAGGAGAACTTCCATAGTTTTCGAGGAACAAATGCCCCATAGGCTTCGTGAATGGTAGTTTTAGAGGAAAGGTAGTTCAAGTTCACTGAGTCGGATATGAGCCTGAGTGTGCTTAAGAACGTCCTTAGTGCGTTAAAGTCTGCTTTCTGGAAGCTTCCGAATGAAGTCTTTGCTACAGCGTTTTGGAGCCAGTAACAAATAAAGTCAAGCTTGTGGTCACTATGTCCTAGCGGTGTTATGATGACCACCCCATGCTGTGTCCATGCTTTCTCATGGATCAATATTGCCAAGGCTTTCGAGAACCCGCAGCCACAGTTCTCATGAGAAGCCGCCATAGAGTTGAGTTTGGGTGCGTTGATGTCACCCATAATAAGAAGATGGGAGAAACGCTGGGTAGACGTGAGTCTGTCTAGAGTAGCAAGGATGGCCTCGTCGCCGGATGCACTGCATGACGGCGAACGGTACATAACACCGGTAAGAAGCGTGTCGCGTTGGCGAAGTTGAAGTTTGATCCAGAGCGTGTCGCATTTCTCTGGGAAGGTAAATTCCCCCACGACAGCCGGCACTGGGAGCTTCTGACCTGAGAAAACGGCGCAGCCTCCCATGCGTCCACAGGAGGAGTCCGTCCGGTACAAAGAGTAACCACGGACATGCAGATCGCTATCACTGATATCCGCGGAAAGCCAGGTCCCTGTTAAAGCAAGAATGTGAGGGCTAGTGTCGTGGACCACCTGTTGGATTTCTGGTACTCTGTTCAGAAGGCTCAGACAATTGGTGTACACGCACTTTAAGGCTATTTTTCGTTTGGCTGGGTGCATAAAGAGACAGAAGTGCACAAGGAAGAGCTTGGGAAAGTAGCCTCAGTAGTGAGGGGGAGTGCGTAACTGGTGGCGTAGTTCTGTGAGCCCTATTGGGGGGTGGTGGCCATTTCATCACAGCCTGGGCATAAGTGAGTGTCCCTGTGGGAGGCCTCGCCCGCTTCTGTTGGCCCAAGATCGATGACCTTCGGACCGTTCTTGTTTTCAGAGCTTCTGGAGGGTGATTTGCAGTTTTGCACCCTCGGAAATTTGGATTGGGTTGTAGATGAGAAGAGAATATAGGACGAAATGGCCTCGATGCAGCCGAGGAGAGAGCCGCCAGAATGAGACAAGTTTGGGCCATTTTGGATGCAGGGGGTACCCAGCAGACTCACTGGGCTCTAAAGCTTAGGAATAAAATATTTTTCAACGGCCGTTTTTTGGTGAGATGATTGGTAGTCTAGAAGGGTGATGGTTCTTAACGCCTTTGGGATCTGCTCTCTCGGCCCTTTGTATATCCACAGGCGCTTGACTTTCCAATGAGATAGGGGCAGTAGCCTCTGATGTGGGTGCTTGTCGTGGTCCATCCGTGGACACTGGTCCCCTCTTGACAGCAGGCATAACGCTGGGGTCAGCCGTGATGCATAACCTTGTTCTAGCAAGCTGAGAGCGCTTCTGCCGCCCATGCAGTGAGCGGTCTACAGAGACTTCTCTAAGGTTAACGTGCTTTTACTTTAGTTCAGCCACTTTTTTCAGTGCTTCCTCCGTGCTAATCTTTGCGAGTAACGTCACAAGGAGTCCCAGTGACTTCTTGGTAGCTTTAGAGCAAAGCCTGCTAGCGGCAACCATTTTTGTGGACTTTGTAGGGAAACAAGCGTTCAGCACCGCTCTAACTTGTTCCTCTGGAGAGAATGTGGTCGGAAATCGTCCCCACAAAACAAGCCTCTTCCTCCAGAGTGCTCTATACTTCGAGCTCGTCGCGACTTCCTCAATTTGAGCGGTGGACAAAGCCACTGCCTTTCGAGCAGCCGCATCGCCTGAAGGGCAATGGCAATGTACTCGTTCAACGAACCCAGTTCTGACTTCATGTCAGATAAAGCTCTCTGAGTATCTTTCAGGTCTTTTTCCACTGTGGCTATCTGTGCGCTTATATCTTTAGACGCCTTGTAGCCGCTTTTGCACGCGTCTGACTTCTGCTTGCTCGGGGTGACGAGTAGAGGATCCAGCGTGGCCTCCAGTGGGGTGCAGCTATCTCAGAAGAGACAGCTCATACAGATAAATGATCTGTTTGAAGAAGTGAGCAAGGCGTACTGTTCCTCCCTGAGGCCAGTACACTTATCGTGGTACCAGTGTAGGCACGTCTGGTATTACATACCGTTCTGAACAGTAATGTGGCAGCCGGAACGACCACACGCGCTCGATACTTCCGATCCACTAATGCTGCTGGATCTTGTGCGTGTCATTGTGTTATGGGCTGTGAGTAAAGATGACAGTTGTCAATTAAAAAGAAACACGAGACTAGGAAATAATACGGATACCATCGAACACAAATGAGACAATACGCAATAATTTATGCTATTTGGCAACGAAAAGAAATGATCGTATATAATGTTTTTTTGATGCACAGGGCACCGAAACGAAACACAAGTCAAGAGAACAAAACGGATATTTATCGAACACGAATAATACAATACGCTATGGGTTGTGCTATTCGACAAAGAATAGCAACGATCGTATATAATTCTTTGATGCACTGGGCACCAAGATAGCAAAAACATGAATAGACAATGACAGCGAGTAAATTTAAACCACTTTTCGAGTTACCCGCGCAATTGCTGGTTTGAATCACCTTCGCATTTACAAAAGCAAATGTTGTGCTACACTAGTTCATCTGTGTTTTTGGCGCCAGATAAACGTACCAGCTGTGTTCTTTATTGAGTAAGTTGTTTGGTTATTCTACTTGTTAAGGTCTTATTCGGTATGGTCATGGCAACGAATGTACATTATTTGAAAGTGTAGACCGTAACTTAACGTGTTGTTGCTAAGGTTGGTTCTTGCTGTTTAGGTTGTATATAATTGAAAAAGGCTCGGATTTCCCGACTTTCCCCACAAAGGTCATGAGAACCTCCGCTTCAAGGATAATCAGCTCTACGTAGTCATTATCAAGCATATATATCTGTTTACATATAATACGGTTCTAACTATATATTCATACAGTCTGATAACTGAGCAGATTTATTGCGCACAATATCACAGTACTTATTTATACGTCCCCTCATCGAGTGCGCCGCGAGAGGAAATGGAGTTCGTGACATATCTGTAAGCAGAGTCTATCTATAATCTACTGCTTTAATTAATTAAAGCAGTTCCACTGTTTCGATGTTCCACTGTCTCAATCGAGACAGTGGAACATTTCACCTTTCTAAATCGCTAATTCACGGGCAGGCGCATTTGACGTCAGCAAACCTGCGTTTAATATATTCAAAAAATTTTCCATTCACTATTTTGGCAGCCCTGCTAAGGGCTATGAAGCACAAATTTGCACTGCTGCTGTGGAGACTCTATGCCAAAAAACAATTTCCTTGTGACTGACGGCAATTTTCAGAGATTACAATGACCGAGACGGGTTTGTGACTATCTGCTCGACCAAGCTGTTCAGTGTTATGACAATGTTTGCAGTTTACCCATCCACCCAGCGTTTACCCCATCTTCTGATTACGGATGCCTTCAAAGCACCTAAACAAAACTGTACAGATGCTTCTCATGAGGACTCTCATTGAATATTTTCAAAACCCTTGGGGATGTCGGTCCATGTGGAGACATGGACACAGCATGTCAAACTACCTATAAAGCACCGTCCAGGACGGACACTCTCCTTGCTTTATCTGGTCATCATGAATGAAGCTCACCTGGTAGATGCAGTGGTCCACAAACTTTCGCTGGACACGTATGTCCAGCGGCGGTTTAGCATGTGGTCACTATGGTGACCACATGCTAACAGCCTTGACTTCATCTGTTACTGGCTCCAAAATGCTGCAACAAATATTTAGTTCCAAAATTGTCAAAAACCTGATGTGACGTTTCGTGAATAGATATAACTTGACGTGAGACCAGTAACCGGTATATCCGAATTGAGCAGAACTCAACGAATTGACAACAATCAAACGCTCGTATTAGAATTACGCGTTGTATCACTAGTGTACAACCTGAACCTCAATAATTAACGTGAAAGTATATGTTCAATGACAGTCATCACATCCACCACACGTTGAATGGGACTGCGGGTTCTTGAAGTCCTTTCTGGGTTTCATTTACAGTCTTGTAGACTTACGAATGATGCTTGTAATTTCTTGGAGCAGAATAATCATTAGCTGAAGTCACAACGGAATTTGGAACAAACTGACCTGTATCCTCAAAACATATCTGATCCACGTGGGGATTATGTACAGATAAATCATCAACATCTAGAATTCGGTATGAGAATTTACCAAGATTCTTTAGAAATAAACCGGATGACGGTCTTAAGTCATTACTACGATGAAAGATAACTTCAGAGGATTGAATACACATCAAGTTTGACCTCAAAGGCCTTTTTTTTAAAAGTTTGGCAGGAATTTTATGTGTAGTTGAATGACATGCATTGTGATATTGTAGCGAGAAGATATCGAAACCTTTTTCAAAGTCTCTGAATGCAGTATAGTGGAGAGAGGCTATGGCACTTTTGAGCGTTTTACCAAAGTTTTCAGCCTGACCATTAGAGCAGGGATGTCGAGCAGAAGTAAACAAATGCTTGCATCCAATACCATTAAGCTAAGTAGTTGGAAGGTTGGTAGTGAAATGGATACCATTGCCAGTCACTAACACAAGAAAAATAACTTCTCTGATGAATCATCTTTTGGGTGCACACAGTGAATTCTGCGGTGGACGTTGTTGTGAATGTCACTTCCGGCCACTCCTAATAGGAATCGATCATTACTAGCGCATAATTTCTGTCAAGAAAGGGACCATAGTAATCCGCATGAACCCGTTGCCAGGCCTCGGCTGGTATCGGCCATGGAGTCCATTTAGACGGTGAATTGCGTAATTTGTGATTGCAAGATGAACAAATTTAGCCAGGCGACAAATATCAGCATCATTCTGTGGCCATCAGCAAGTTAATTCGGCCAGAGATTCCATCTTTTCAACTTCAAGATGTCCAGAACGCAGATCGCCCAGAACATCTCTACGAAGAGTTGGAGGAATAACAATTCTGTCATTCAAACACAATAATCCATTTGGAGTAAGTGATAGTTCCTCCCGACGCACACAAAATGTAGGAAATTTCTGTCTGACTTGTGGGACCCAACCACGACGTAGCGCACTGAGAATGGGTGAAAAGTAATGTTGAGTACTGCTAACCAGCTTTGTTCGGCTGACCGGCAGAAGCTGGATTAGAAGGCAAACAATACTAGAAGTTTGCTCAGACGTATATGGAACACGTGACAAGTAATCTACATGTTTGATTTGGTTGGCTGATTTGTGCACTATAGTATAATCACATGCACTGAGTGCTATGCTCCGTCGTTGAACCATGGCTGTTGATGAACGTGCCAAAGACTTTTCAGGAGTATGGATGAATTCAAGTGCTTCATGATCCGACAAAACTTTGAATGGTATTCCAAACAGATACTTAAGAAGCCGCTTTACCTCCCAGTATACCGCCAGAGCATCACGGTGTGTCTGAGCATAACCCCTTTCTGCTGGGCTAAGTCGGCGTGAAATACACACAACTGGTTTGTTGTCCTGTTCAGTCACAGCCCCGATTCCAACTGGAAAAGCGTCAGTACTCAATACAGACATAGTTTTTAAAAGAAATGGACAAGTACAGCATCATGTGACAAGAAGCTTAACAATGAACGTACACATCGTTCATGAGTTGGAGTCCACGTGAGCTGCTTCTCAGAAAGCAACTGGATAAACATTCAGCAAGATGAGAGAAATTTGGGTTAGAACGGGAATAGTACTGCAAAGCACCTAACAAAGAACGCACTACGGATAGGTTTGTGGGTGAAGGTGCATAAACTAATGGGTCTAGACGTTTGGCATCAGGTTTGAATCAGTTACCGTCAACCACGTAACAGAGACACCCGGAACTGCTTGCAGTAAAAGCGCGTTTGTTTGGATTAACAGCAATGTTCTTGCCGGAAAACTGTTGGAATAGTTTCAAAAGACGAGAATCATGGGTTAACTTGTCTGGAGCATGTACGATGATATCATCCTGATAAACTTCAACACCATCCATACCCTTCACAGTGTTACTCATTAGCTGCTGAAAGATAGCAGAAGAGTCACTGAGTCCAAACGGCAAAAATCGGTACTGGAAAAGTCCATTAGGTGTATTGATTATTGTTATGGGCATTGATCTCTTATCCAAAGAAATTTGTAAATATGCATCCTTCAAGTCTATCTCGGAAAAAACTTTGGATCCTGATAGCTTGTTCGGAATGTCCTCAGGTTCAGCAGTAGTACATGTATGTTGCTTAAGGAATCGATTTACAGTAAGTCGATAATCTCCACATATTCACGGAGTTTTCCCATCAGACTGCAAGGGTGTCACAGTCGGCGTGGCCCAAGAGGATGAATCAATAGGCTGAATAACGCACTTCTCTGCCAGCTCGTTGAGCACTTTAGTTACCGGTTCACGGATTCTATAACAAATTATACGACGTTTCAGAAAAACCGGACCACCAGTTACTTCTAGTTTAGCTAGAGGCATCTTCATGCCGCCGGTGGCCTCCGAGCACTTGAGAATGAGGTCTTTCAAGCTTCTGGAATTACTCGGTGGTACAGGCAAGTAAACCTGGACATGTAGCATTTTTAAAACCTTTAGCCTCAAAATTGATGGGCCATGATGAGTAACAACAAAGGTGAAATCAAGTGGCTTGTATTGTTTGTTGAAGTGCGGAATAGTGACAGGAGTGGAATGACCAGTTATACCTCGTATGGTTACAGAACAAGGACGAAGTATGTAATTCGGATAGAACTGTGATAGATGTCTTTGTGGTATAATAGATTCTACACTGTCAGTGTCGACAATAAAATCAAGCCTCGTGCCACGCACTGTGGAAAGGGTGTGAAATGAATGCCGTGAAGTATATAAATCAACTGCGAAATAAAGGACTCCATCTTGTCACATGCGACACCAAATTCATTTTGACAAGTTACTATAGATTGGCAAATTCTTACCGACTTCCAGACAATATGCAAATGACATCGTTTCCCACACTTGTGGCATATAGATCTGCAGCGAATGCATGTGTATCTGGAATGTTTCTTGCCACATGAGGCAAAATTCCCGAATCTGCCAGTGAAGTTTGTCGACTGTTGCGAATAAGTTTATGAAACTGGTCGAGAACCATATTTAGAAGCCAAATTGAATGGCCGCGGAGTACCGTGTTCTGTCGGTCGCTTTTTACCGGTCCAGACAAGACCGAGGTCTCACTAGAACTCCCACTATGGACTGTATTATTAACGTCTTCGCACTGCTCACAGATGACTTTGGTATTTTGATACGTAGGATTAGGGAGTAGCAGTAGTTGTCTATGTAGATACGGTGCATTAATACCGGCGATGAGTCAGTCACGAAGTTGGACCTCCAACTGATCACCAAAACCACGCCGTACTGCCTGAGTTTGGATCTGGAGAATAAAGGCACGGACTGAGTAGTTCGGTTGGTGCTTCATGATATTGAATTTGGCTCGCTCGGAGACCTCGAAATTTACAGGAGTGACATGACCGAGCAGTGTTTTCTTTATGCGCTCGTATGTGAGATCCATCAGCAAATCTGGATAAGATAAATTTCTTAGAAGACAGTAGGCTTCTTTTCCTACTCTTGAGAGGAGAAAGGCTGATTTTTTCTCCTCATTCAGGCTGAATACGGTCCTACAACACAGTTCAAATTGTTCAAAATAATATTCAATAACACGAGGGGATGAATGAACGTCTGACGTTTCGAGAAGCACGGGATTCACTGTTATTGAAGACTGCCGCGACGCCAATGTGATGTTTCGTGAATAGATATAACTTAACGTGAGACCAGTAACCGGTATATCCGAATTGAGCAGAACTCAACGAATTGACAACAATCAAACGCTCGTATTAGAATTACGCGTTGTATCACTAGTGTACAACCTGAGCCTCAATAATTAACGTGAAAGTATATGTTCGATGACAATCATCACATCTGACTTTAACGCACCAAGGACATTTTTAGTACGCTGAGCGTTGCATCTGTCTCAGTGAACTCGAACTGCGTTTCTTTTATGGCTGTCTTCTACGAAGCTGATGAGGCATTTGTTCCTCAAAATCTATGAAATTCTCCCTTCCTTGCGCCTCTTCCGCATTCTCGATATACGTTCTTGTCTATACTCTCCGCAAAAGCCAACAGGTAAGTGTTTGAACTGATCAAACAAAATTGAACTCTGTCATACTTCACTATCGACAACCGATCGACAACGAAAAGCCAAAACTCAGCAGGTTGACTCCGTGTATTTTACCGGCCCTGGAGAATACAGTGCACAGAGAGACACGTCAAGCTAGCGAAGCACGGAGCGAGTCGTATTTGTAGCCCCGGGCCGGATGTTAAAAAATGGTTAGCTTGACTGAAACAAATGCAGATGCAAAACCAAAATCACCAAATGTACACATGAATGCGACCATCAAAATATTACTTATTATAGTCGCCACACAAGTCGGAGGATCTAAATGTCTTTCGCTATGTACGGAAATGGTGCAAGCGGAAAATCCATCAACATACCTCAACAGGCACATTTGGGAACCCTACTGGTAGCTCGCGAAAACAAAAATTTTCTGTTCACGTGCATGCCTCGCCATAGAGAAAGTAGGCCCTCGGCGCTTTTTCCGCGGCTCTTTGACGGGGTAGTCTCCCCAATCTCTAAGCGGTTGTCACAGTGTTCAGAGGCTACTATTGGGCATTCTACACTGTGGATCCTTCAAACTAGCATCCAATTCTTCCTAGGAGAAACTTCCAACACCTACTCCTGTTGCGACTCAAGAAAACATTCTCCACGGGACGGCTTCTTAAATTTGTAACAGAACTTTCAGACTGAAAAGTGGTTTACGCCTTTTTTCCCACTCTTCGATCTCCGCTGAAGTTCTTTAAAGACTCGTAATTGGTCCACTGCTGTTTCTGATAAAAATAAATGACCTCCCTGAGTTTATTTTTGGCAACGCTTCCCCCTCTGCTGCCAAGTGAATCATGTAATGAGCTTGGAATGTTTTTTAGTCTGATCGGGTAATGGTCATACCAGTAGTATCGAATTTCTCGTCCACAGCTGTCTTGTGATAAAGCGCTAAAGATATATTTGACCACATCCAGGTGCCCATATCATTCTTACGATAAATTTTCGTGATGTCTGCTCCGCTAAGTGTACTTTGAAGCACGACGACATTGGGAGAATGTCTACCGAGCAACATGTGTGCGCACTTACTCTCATTCGAAAGCAGTCACTAACCGTCCGACGGGCGTCTAAACCACGTCCCTATCTTTAGTACATCGGATCACTAACACCCCAGATTTTGTTTTTCCCAGCGTACAGAATAACACTTCGGGAATTATCAGTTGAAAAGTGGATAATGTAAGTAAGGAACAAAAGAGTGTCGAGTATTATCTCTTAAGGAAACCCCACGGAAATCAAGGAGAGACAAAAAAGTCCGACTTAGTCCCGATTCTTTTGGTTTATTTTTAAGAGATGCACTTGGGACAAGGTCGGATGCCGTATCAAAATGGAAAATAATGTCTGGGTTAGGACTGTTTCCTTCTGCCTCCGTCAGGCTATCCATGAAGTGAGCGCGTTTGTCACGTTAGATCATTTAGGAAGGGATACATGTTGGTTAGAAGAGGAAAAACGATTCCCCGAGAAGTGCTTAAGGATGATACATTCCAGCAAGCCCTCCATTTAATAGTATGCTTGCAAGATCGATTGGCCGGTAGCAAGCAGGGAAGTACCGATTTTTTGCATCAAAAGTTGACGTGACCGCGGTTTTTTTCATGCATCAGGGAAAATGCCCCTTTGAAATATCTAGTTAAATAGCTTGTGTAAGAGTTCTTATAGATAAATTGTACGTTTTTCGCTGTTCCTATAGTTGGTGCTATCTAGACTCAACTCACTCCGTAGAGGGGCTTTGTATGAGAGATTTTGCTGCCTACTACGAAAAATTTAACAGAAATATGTGGCTGCCGAAAGCGTTGTGAAGATAGAGTAGGACGCCGGTTTGTCGAAGCCACGTTGGACGTTACCAGATAGTGCTTCTCATTACTTCAGCAGCTACTTGGGGGTTGGATGAAGTCTTCCATCGTGCAATCCCAGGAAAAGAGCTGACACCTTATTTTTTCTTAGTCGACGTATATGTTCACATGGAAGTTTTTGTCTGCGCAAGCCGTTTGTGGGACATTTTTCTTCACGATCTTAGTGACTTTGTACCTGTTTCCAGCAGTTCCTCAGGGTTGCCTATAGTCTTGTGCTTCACGAATAAGTAGGGATGATTTTCGGAGGGACGCGAAATGGGTGAGCGAGAAGACACTTCGCGCAATTTTGAGGTAAGAGTAAATAATCCGTCCTCCGAACTGTGTTTTAAAATGTCTGACATCTCAGGTCCGTAGAATCACGATCAAAAGAGGTGAATCCTGTTAGCTTCCCAGGTCTTTACAATAAGCCTGAATGAACTTGTGAACCATGGACTGTTTTTGATATTTGTTGCAGCCAGTAGTAAATGGAAAATGAAAAACTCAGTAATGAATGGCCATTGTCTCTAGGTGGGTCTCGACGGCCACTCCGTCCAAAAGGTGACTCTTGTTGATAATATACGGAATTAACTAAGATTGGAAATGGCCGAGGCCGTGTGCTGTTGGTGTGTCGACAAGCTGTGTTCACGCTTTTCGCCACACTAACAGAAGAGGATACCAGAAATCCGTCATCACGATCCGAATGGGACACTGATGACTAGCTTATCGTAAGTGTACTGCGGTCACTTAGGATAAGTAGGTGAGAAAAACGCCGAAGTTTTGGGAAGCCCCTTGGACCTACGATAACAACGTCGCCTTCAGAAGTGCGAACGGGCCGTATACAGCCTCCACTATATATGTGTCTTGGGCGTAAAAATTTGACATCATATCTATCAAAGAATTGAAAAATCCCGATGACCGCGAGTGTCGAAAGACCCTCATCTGTGCTGTCCTAAAAATACACAAATTAACTGGATAAACGCAATGAAAACTTAGTGAGTTAAGTGGTAAGGCAGCTCAGTCCAGGCGGGTCCGGTAACGGCAGAGAAAGAAGTTTGGTAATTGGTGATTTCTCTGACCTTCCTGCCGTATGGTACATGAAATAGGCCCAAAGTTTATAGTTAAATATCGTGCTTAGTTTATTTGGAAAGTTCATGTGGTATGGTCATTATTTCTCATGAGATGTGGATGTGTGGATTGAGTCGGGTCACATACACTGCCATGTATTCACTCGTCGACGACCGATCTCTAATTGCCCTACATACTACTCCGTGTTGGTATTGTTTACAGTCTTATATGAGTCCAGCCGTATATTCCGGTTAAGGAAGATCCGGCTCCTGTCCTCACCTGCATATCGGTGAACCAAAAGTACTTCGCATAGGCGTCTTGCAGTTGGAAGGACATTTTCATAATAGAACCCTCGATCTTAAGTTGACAAAAATGCTGTATTATATCCTTCCCACTACTGATAACTCTGTCAATCAAGCTCCCGTTAAATTACCCAAATAACACTCATAGATATATGCCAGAGGTGAAACAACAGACACGAATACGCAAAATACTGGCTGTAAAACTATGTGGTTCCCATTTGTGCAGTTCTGCATGTTATTTTCATTGGAGTATTTCGTTTGAAGCGAGATTTCTTATATCCCAAATGAGATCACGGAGATCTCCAAGAAGCTCAAAAGGTTCCCCATTGGCTCCACGACAGTTGGGGTTATATACTATTAGGAATACAAGTTCACCGTATGCCTTACAGTTGTCAGCTTTTTGAATGATTATTGGACGTCGTTTTGTGTTGTTTGCTTCGTAGAGCTGAGACAATTCTGTTCGAAATAATAAAATTTCTGTCACTTTACGCCATTTACAGAGCGCACTTGTATGGATGCTTTGTAATGTTTTATAGTCCTCGGAGAAAAGTCGGTTGAAGGGATTTCTCGTTTATTTCCGGACTGGTTTAGGCGAAAATCAGGTGTCTGATATTAGGGCTAATTTGGTTTTTAGTCTGATTATCTAGAGAACTTATACTTTTTGATACGGCAAACAAGAATTTATATTCCTCATAGTAAAACCTCGTCCAAAACACTAACGTACTTCATGTGGCCTCTAAGAGTTCCCATAATAGCGTGATATGTGTGAATGGCTTTCGAAAAAGCGACTCGAGATATTGAAAAGGTAACTCGTTACAAGACCAAACTATTGTTACGCATAATGGAACATAAAACACGGCTGAAACAACATACATCCGTGCTGAATTCATGTTCGTAGATCAATAAGTGACAGCATGTGTCCTATGCATTCGGACTGGTCCGCATACAAAGGCCATGTGACTGCAGCCAGTATCCACCAGATGTTTAAGGTTTGTATATTAGGAAATCGTCTAGAGACCGAGGTTTGAAGAGGTTAAGGGTCGGTGGTCAATGATGATTTGCTGAGCAAATAAGGATGTGCCTTTTTCAATCTGGCATGAAGACATTTCGTAGGAAATTGTAATTACTATTCGCCTGTTCATACTTGGAGCCGGATAATCATATATAGGTGTTTAATCCCCTCAACTATTTGACATCGTTAGATAGGCAATTCGTTGTTTTGGATCGCACAGACGATATCCTCGGAATGAGTTCTCATAACCAATACAGCCCACCTGGGCATCGGTGGCTCGTGGTGGGCCATGAAATATCTCCCATCGGAGGCTGAAAGTGAGTATAACGTGATCAAGCAGAAAACCACTTTTCGGAATCTGTCCTACAAACTTAATAAGACTCTCTCCTTATTTAATCTAAATGCTCTACTCTTTGGTTCGACCGGACTACACACAGTATTTACCGCAGAACAGTTTCCTCTGTCATGTAAAATCCCACAAAATGACAGAGTACGCACTATCGGGGAAGAGATGTGTATACATATAATCATTGCAGATACACAAAACTCGAGGCGTAGTTGTTCATGTTTAGCATTACATTGATGATTTTTGCATTCACACTCGTATGTGAAAATTCTCATTCCAATATTGTTATACCTTTTTTTTGGGTAAATCTGAAAGGTATATAACAGAACAACATAAATTGTGGCGGAGTTTTAATGTACAACCACATAAACACAGCTGATAAACGGTCATTACATAGGAACAAATGAATATTGTTGAAACAGTTCGAACTACAACAGTTTCCGAAGTAAAATGTGCGTTAAGGCAAGTCAGGAGTATTAGTGGTTTCAGTAAAACCACTTACTGACATTAATGAGTGAAATGCATCAAGTAGTACAAATTTGTAATAAACTGGTACAATCAAGCAAAACTGACAACTTAACCTCATGACGTTGTGTTGAATCAACACACTTGGAATGAGAATTTTCACATACGAGTGTGAATGCAAAAATCATCAATGTAATGCTAAACATGAACAACTACGCCTCGAGTTTTGTGTATCTGCAATGATTATATGTATACACATCTCTTCCCCGATAGTGCGTACTCTGTCATTTTGTGGGATTTTACATGACAGAGGAAACTGTTCTGCGGTAAATACTGTGTGTAGTCCGGTCGAACCAAAGAGTAGAGCATTTAGATTAAATAAGGAGAGAGTCTTATTAAGTTTGTAGGACAGATTCCGAAAAGTGGTTTTCTGCTTGATCACGTTATACTCACTTTCAGCCTCCGATGGGAGATATTTCATGGCCCACCACGAGCCACCGATGCCCAGGTGGGCTGTATTGGTTATGAGAACTCATTCAGAGGATATCGTCTGTGCGATCCAAACAACTTCCAAAATTGCTGACACCTGATGGTGTCAGTAGTTCAGGAAGTTGTTCATCATGTGCCTTGTTTTCTGTTGTATTCCGACTGAGCTGGAACAACTATATATCGGTAAGTCTCTCGTGTGCTTCTGGAGCATTCATCGTTCAATCTACGTGCAAAAGACAGTAAACGATGTGGGTGAAAGTTTTTAAAAACTGTTTTGGACTAACCAAACTACCATAGACAGATGTAGAAGGATTCCGGTGGAAAGAGGACAGGTGGATTTCAATGGAAGGAATGCTATCGACCATGTTTAGAAAACAGCTCACTGAGAGAAGGCTGAAGCTGGCTTTAATCCGTCGTCGTAGCCAGCAACCTACGAAAGATGTTTGAAGAGGAGTGAGCAAACTGGCAGCGGTGATCTGGGGGTGACTCTCAGAGAATACGTTTAACTTGCACAAGGATCCGTAGCGTGGCCACCTTGTTTAAGCAGACGTATAAAGCAGATATCTGGAGGCCATGTGGGAAAATATAGAAAGAAATCTCAACGCACTCTATTTGTACATTGATCCTTGGTCTAGGTTGTGCGAATATTGGAGGAGACCCCTAAGGCAGAGCTAGTCATGACGGATCTAACCAAGACCGAAGTGTCGAAATAGTTCTTTGAGGTGTTTCACAGAGGCAGTAATGTGGGTCGTTTACTAAATCTTGAGCTTTGACTGATATGGGTTTCACCGGTGGCAACTGTAAAATCACAGTAGAGGATGTATAGTAAGCTATTAATGGACGAAATGTATCATTCTGGTGGCCACTGTCAGGCAGGTCGAGTTCTGTAATTAGTAGATAAAATGCTGGCAGCCTAGTAATGGTGGGAGAACTTTTGTGAATTGCAGAAGGACAGTTTGTGGAAAGAGGTCTGAAGAGTTACTGATGGGACTGCCGGTCCTTCATTTACATCACCGTCATTCAGATAAAGATGGATCGGATTAGACGGGCTAATATCTATCTCCACATGATGGCAAATCGATTCCCGATTGATACTTATCACTATGTCAACTTAAAGAGCATCGCAGTTTAAACCCACTTTGAATGTTCAACTAATTAGTTTAAAGACTGGTATAGAACAATGGTTTGAGATTCATCATCATGACTCTCGTTAGGCTTTGGATTTGGTCAACTACACTTACCTGGTGGTCCATCTGAGACGACACGAATTAGGCAGGGACAAATTGAGCTGAATACACCACTTAACACCGAAATTCATCTCTACTGTAGAATCGACAATGGGGAAGTAAGACAGGTGCAGGCTGTGAGCTAGCTGTCTCAAAATTTAGCGCAAGATCAGTCACTCCTCTGGTAGGAACCTAAACTACACTTGTTTCATCTTTGCGGATGACATAGAACCGTTGGGAAAGGACATTGAATAAGACTCTGTCGAGGTGGAAAGATGGATTTTCAATGAGGTCCTACCGTTCTGTGTAGATAAAAGCCCTTAGTTGGCAAGGATGTGTGAAAAATAATGTAGGCTATCTTTTCTGACAGTTTGGACCCATACAGTATAGCTAGTACAGCAAATGTAAACTTCAACACTAAAATTACCCGTAACTTTAGGCCTAAAATTAAAGCCAGGCGAGCAATCTGCTGTTTCTTTTATTGAAGAGTTGAATGGGTGGATAAATTCCGCATGAATGTAGACCCTTATGACGCTGTACAAATTAGCCATTCACATGCTGGAAGCACATTGTTTTCCATTGTGGGTCTCTCACCGGAAATAAAAGAAGCACAAAAAGAAGGGAATCCTGCTGAGCCTGTCGAAAAAAAAGATTGACAGGAAGAGGTCAGCTTACAAAGAAAGACAAAAGCAACGTGATCTGTGCACCTTGTGATTCAGCGCTTCAAGGATGATGCCATATAGGTATCCAAGACGCTCAGAGAACATAAAGGGTAGATTGCAGGGTATGCCCTTGCGCTTTATAATAGGGTTGATCATACAGTTCGCTTATGGACGCCAGCCAGTAAACGGACTTCGCTTCCATTGAGATAGAATTTATGCTAATGACATGATGTTACGGTTTGGAATAGGGTACTGTGAGAAATGACTGAAACAAACTCCGCAGAAATTTTCATCAGGAACCTGGTAGGAATAATGCACAGCAGTTTCCAGGGTTGATTCAAGGATGCAAATGTTTTCCGAATACTATTCTATCACTCAGTCAACTTTAGTCTGGCTAATCTTCCTCAACGTTCTGTTTTTATTCCATTTGTTTGCATCTCGAAAGCCAAGATCAGTTTTCCTGGGCACTCGGAGGTCACCTTAATCTTCGAATCTACACTTATGCTCCGTTTACTGAATTACAACCCTGGAAAGAATAACTCAGAGAGTAAGGCTTATCCATCTATCAATTTACTCATTTATTCATCTACAATGGCCATAAGCCCGACTAGAATGTGTTGCAGCTTATGTGAATATTCAGTGGTGTTGAATAACTCAGAAGAAGAAATGTTAGGCAATGAATAGGCGAGAGAATTAAAATTTATCTGGTTGTGGGAAAGTCATCTACTACGGCATGTTGCAAATCTCAAATAGGTTTTATAACCGGCGATTTGAATGCTCTGGAAGCACGCGACATCTACACACTTCACTCATTTCAACATTTACGTTCTTCGTACTCTTAGTCTTCGACGTTGCTTGACCAAAGTGTGAGAACCCGATGATTGCATTAATGCTCAAGGAGCTGCCTAACGGGATCTCAGGGTGCTGCCGTCCAACAAATAAGAGGCAGTCTCAGAGGTTGGAGTATTTTGCTCAGGAATTTATGAAAATGCAATCAATGGCCACGATGCATCTTATACACACGCGACTTTGCTAAACCAAACTGCCGGTTGCTTTCGCCTACTGCTTCTATTATCTGTACAACACGAGGCTCCAATGAACTTAATGTGTATTATCTGTCATTTAATAAACATAAAAATAGTGCGGATTGAATGTCTGGAAACCATACTTTAGTTTATTCTGTTTCATTGCAGGATTATCGAAAGGTGTTAACGAAGATACTTGAATAAGTACATTGTAAATGACTGAAGGCAGCATGTTGGAAACATATGGGGAACGACATAAACACCTGAATTCCTCAATTGAGGACAAGGCAAAGCTTATGAGCTTAGAAGACAAAAAGGGATATAACTTGTAAAACTCGGTTCTACCGAAAAACATTAGTTTTATCTTCAGATATTTTCATCTGAAAGAGTGTGTTAAAATTTGCTTAGCGACACAAAGGTCGTGCAACTTACAAGATCTGGAAAATCTGAGTGCAACTTTGAAGTTTGCTCGTATGAACACGGAAAACGATGGTAAATTCCGTGAAAATCCGGCAGTTTTATCAATGGCTCAGATCCAGAAGAAATTATTCGCGGTTTGTTTACTTCAGTTTTTCCAATCTGAGTAACAGAAAGATGAGGAAGAAGATGAACCTGTGATTGATGAGAACAGTGAACATCCTCTTCCAAACCTTACCGAGATTTTCTATCAGTTTGAGAAAGCAGGTGTTGGCTTGTGCAACAACGAAGCAACACAACTCTATCTGGCTATCAAAGCGCTTGTCAACGTACATCCTGTTAAAATCGCCAGGTTTTGGGGTAAAATATTCGGTGTAATGCAAAACTACTACATTCTCGAAACGGAATTTATTGAGGGGGAAGAAACTGAAGAAGAGGATGAAGAAGCCGTCAACAATGACGAAAACAATACCGAACTGGAGGACGCAGAAGACGAGGAAGGTGGATTTTTATTCATGGCAAATGTTTAATATTGACAGTTTGAGTAACAGTTTTTTGTATTGCAATACATATGACAGAGTGACCCGTGTGAGTAGTTTGTTAGTTTGCATGCATCTAGATTGATTCAATCATTATTATCACCGAGAGCGAACGGGGGCTGGTACAGTACTGCTATGTGAATTGATTATGTGAGAGCGACACAGAGGGGTGTAGACAAAAACGGTGGGGGCAAAATAGAGTTTACTTACTTAGTATTGTTCACACCAATTTTTCTTGTTGGCTGCTATCTTCTGATACACCTCCGACTAGTGCCTACTTGAGTCAAGGAAATTCAGCCAAAATAAAGACCCTATTCTACAGTAGACAACCTGTTGATAAGTGTTCGCATCTGCCTGTATAGTCATTTGAAACACTGAGATTTTTGGTCCAGTTCGCCACTGTCGATGAGAAACACATAACTTGAGATTTTAACATTTTGTTCGCTCTATTCAGTCACAAACGTGAAACATTAGATTTTGTAGGACATGCGGATAGCAATATTGATGGAAGAGATCAACGTTCGGATTTACATGAGAGAAGGACTCTAATGAGTTCAAGGGCAGATAAACTGCGTGAGTCAACATTTTATGTGAACACAAGGCAAGACGGCGAGTATTCATTAACGGTACGAGAGTGAAGAGAGTAAGGGAAATGGTAAAATCTCACAGTTATAGAAATTCACCATGGGACTTGTGTCAATGTTCACTGTATCAGAAGCTCCTGCCTGGTAGTGTTAACACTTGGTAAGTGTATCAAGGTGACGGCCAAAACATTAGTCATTTCACGAGTGAAGTCAGGACAAAGATTAGTTAGCGGTAAACATCTTGCAATTTGAGAAGTTTAAACGTAGCTTTAATTTACCGTCACTCTCGAATAACCGTTGTTAAGTCTAACTCTTGCTTTTTTGTCAGTGCCACTTTTCCCCGAGGTCCAACACAAACCGTCGTAGTTGAGTGTCTCAAGAAAAATTATGTTGTTCAGACTGAACGTCTGTTTAGTTGCTTTAGAACGAAATCGATCTCACCGTTATCCCTACCCTCCTCGTCTGACGTCTCAGGGAATTGTTTGTTCTTGCATTCAGAGAGCTCCACTTTTCATACACTACACATAACGCGCATATATAAAACGTTAAATCTACATGTGAACCGGACAGACCGGAAGTCGCGTTCGTGTAAGAAAAAACAAGGCAAAAAGCAAGTAACTCACATACTCACTAATGAAGATTTTCTGCACAAGTCCACAAAATCAGAAAGGAACACCAGAAATGCACGAAGGAATGTGGTTCATTCGGTTACATTTCCTACCAGGTCAATCAAAATTGAATTTTAGACTGTACAAATTCAAACCGATGCATGTCAATACACAAGTGCACAACACAAACTAAAAAATGTGCGGTTGATAAAAGGTTACAAATACACGCCACTTCCGATAAACTTCTCATCTAAGAAATTAGACCGACCTACACACCACATGACGCCAGGTGACGTGTGATAGGGTGCGTAAAGAAATATTCATTTGAATTCTCAAAAAATCACACAATATTTGGTCATCGGGCGTAAGTGGATTGCGTCATGCTAAATATCGGACACTACAATACGTAATGTGGCAAGAGTTGTTGATTTTTCCAAAAAAATCCATGGTTGATTAACTTTGAATGAATTAATAACTTTGTTCATTGCAGCTATATACCTAAGAGTAAAGTACGACTACGATTTGGCTAACTAATTTCCCTAAACACAACCGTAATTTTCCACGTTCCCTTAAATCAGTCTGTCCCATGTAACTGCGTGTATGGTCTCAGATATTTTGAGAATAACAATCTACGCAAGCAATTGCTTTACCATGTCTGTTGATGCGAGTATATTTATTCCAACGAAAGCGGTCTTTTACAAGCCAACATTAGTTAAATATCCGCCACTGACTCTCGAGCAGACTGGTCTATGCACGAAAGGTAATAGATGCGCGCATCTTGTGTTGTCTCGCCAGCATCAAATTTGATATTGTTGTGTCAAAACAAAGTATCTACATCTCCCACGTTTCGTATTTTGAAAGTTTTGTCTAAACTTTCAAAGGGAACTGATTATTCAAATATAACTGAATTGTTCTGTAGCGTTCACTAAATTTTTTTAAGCCGTAGGCTGCAATTAATTGTATTATTATTATTGTTTACTAAAGGTGAAACAAAAGATGCATTACCAAAATCCAAATGGAAATCTCCTCCGAAAGTTCCTCGCGAGGGCAATAATATGGGGGTGAACAAAAAGGTCTACTTTGTCTGTCATGAGCCCGGTCTACAATGGATGCGTCTGCCAGCAGTTACACCGGAACAGATCGTTGCTGCGCGATCCGTAAGTAAAATTTTTTTGACCTCAAATGTAACAAATGAAATGTATGTTGAAATAAGGTTTCTACATTACACCAAACAAACAAACAAACATTTGATCCGATTAGCCAACAACCATCAGGAGAAGTCTATCATTATGAACTGAGTGCAGCTGGTTCTGCACATTGAAAGATGACATTTCGATAGATTGTTTTTGTGAATTAAAGTGGTTTGAAACTGATTTAAAATTGGAGACTAAAACGTCTTCTCAATCAATACTTGTTTAAGACTAAATGGTTGCCTTATGAAGAATTCGGTGATGCACGGATGGTAGTCTGTCTTTCCCTTGTCTGTTCAGTTTACATTTAATGTCATGGAAACACCACTTGTATTAAAAGTAGTCACGGAGAGACTGGTGAACAATCGCTCATTATGATCACAAAGTCATCAAAGTCAAAGACAACTTCTGATAAATGGTTATAAGAGCCTGCTTATCTTAGCGATCACCACAGATTTGGAAACGTGAATAAGGCAGTGCGGCAAACGTGAACCGGGAGAAGGCATTAACAGCAACCAGTGGTAACGTATTCCAATGGGTTATTATTCTGCGATAAAAAACATAATTCTCTAACGTGAAGTCTTGGCCCTTAATTCTTCGGGATTCTCCTGGTTGCCTTACAGACCAATTTGGTCCACAGGAAAAAAAGAGAATAACTTTACGAAATCTTCAACTTAAAGGAAATCAACAAGAAATAAGTGCTGATAATTAGACTTGCAGGCTGTAATTTCAATGTGTCAGAAAATACTCACTAGAATCTTACGCTATATCATCTGATCAATTCTATGTTTATTTTGTTGTAATTAACCTGATGGTCAAACACGGAAAATAAGATTGTTTACTATATTTCTTGCGTAATCATTTGACTGACGATTGGCCAGGATCTGCCGCCAGCCAAATAGGTAGACAGAAATTACTATAAGTACACCTATCACACAGTGTTCACAGTTACACAAATTCCAATGCTACTGAAGTTCATCGATACTGGGGTTCGTAGTTGATAGAATAGCAAAACAAAAGTGATAAAAAACAACTTTATTTCATATAAACAAGGATTGAACTGCATGATAAGGGATGATATTACACATATTGTGCTGAAGTTGTCGTGGAACATTGTAATCCACATACCGTGTTTCAAGAAAAGTTTCACATTCAACATCTTGAAATCATAATATTAAGTACATGGTGTAGGGTTTCCTGAGAATACACATGCGGAATAGTTCTTCCTGCAAGTGAACATAAAAAACAACTCGTTTCGTATTACAATTGTTTATATTATTTAGTGAAACGAAGCTTACCAGATGAAGTCGACAAGTTTGCATACACGGAATACTAAGCCAGTCTGTTTGACATAAAGATGAATGTGTCATTAGTGATCTAACACTTCAGATTATTTGGTTGGTTTGGTCAAATATCGCTATTTGTAGTTTGCAAAACATTTACTGGTTGTAAATTGACAACTGGTGAGAAGGATCCAAACAATCTATCTTGTTGTTGTTTGTCTTTCCTTGGTGTCGACTAGATGAACCAGGTTCACGGCAATTTATCAAACGCTTGCTGTAGAAGTGAAATTTGTGCAGCATTCATCAAATTGTCAAACAGAAGGCATAACCTATTCAGGTATTGAAAATATATATGAGTATAGTCGAAATAGCATTGCCAAGAGGACCGTGGAAAGACGAATGAAATTACGCGTCAATAAAAAGCCTGTCAGCATAACTGAAAAAACGTTACTTTCCTCTAAAGGGCTATGGTTTCTCTCAGCTGTTGATACAAAGATTAACAACTGCAGTGCATCAAGGCTTTCGAGTGACAAAATGTTTATTGGTTTCAAACTCCCACAGAGCTTATAGCTCCTCCACCTGTCTCTCTTTTCGCTTTGCACTGCGTGTGCATGGAAAACTTCTCACAGTGAATACCTCTCGAGAAGTACAAAAATAGTTTCGTCGGGGAGAGGGTAATTGTTACAAGGACACCTAGAAAGCTACCGTAAACTACATTGACAGTGCCAGTCAGATAACGGAGATCTCGAAATTAGCTTCAAATTCCACGAAGAAGGTTTACGAATTGGTGTTAAGTACTTAATAAACACAGATTACATTCGATTGCCTCGGCTAAACCCGACTGGAATATGTAACCAGACGCAAAGTTAGCTCTCGAGTCACAAAGTATTACCACGATTGAGATTTCACTTCCGGCCGAGTTTCATGAAACAGAGTCCTCTGTAGGTTTGACTGAAAGCAAGTCGTTAAAAATATGGTTTCGGAATATTAAGCGCTACATACATCTGAATCAGGGGGACAAATTCCTTGGTGTTCCTAAATAATATCTCACCATCTCCACTTTTTCCGACCATCTTCACTCTCATCAACATCCCCATGTTCCTTAATATTATCATTTCCTTCGATGTCTGTCTACTCCCACTTCTTCAAACTCTCTTTGCGAAGTGTAAATTTTCTTCATATGTGAGATCTTCGTAACCAGTACTGCACTTCAGGGCGTCATCCAGACTAAGCGATTACAAAAAGAGGGATGCAAATATGATGAAATTACTGTTCCTTTCTATTTCTAATTCCGATAACTTAGATATCATTGAGGCGCTTTCACCTGGGCCTTTTGCGATGCAATTAGTTTGTACTAATCCTTTGAAATCCACAGTGTTAGTGACGAAATTTCCTCGCTAAAGGCAAAAATATTTTCTACACGCTGATTGGCTCTAAGAATGCATTGAATATCTATACCTAGGATTACTGTAAGGATGTTGTGATCCTGTGAGCTCGCTCCGCTGAGAAACGCCATTTAAGCCATCTTAGATGTATTGTTTTACGAAGTGTTTTTGGTTATATCAAGTGGACGGGTGGAATATTCGAGTACTCACATTCTGAAACGCATGTCCTGTTTACCAGCATAATGTCAAGATTTATATGGCTCTCATAGAATAGTGCATAGGTACAACATTTGTACAAAATCAACACATTTCTACCCACATATATCATCTTGTTATACACTAAAGTTAACCCTGAGCAGAAGACCACGGCAACAGTCGGGGTATTTTGATTCGTCTCATGACTTACACACAACGTTTATAGCCTGCTATTTATGAGACGTTTCAGATTTCTGTTACTAACCGTTTCAACTTATTGTCTATGACACTTGATGCTGATAGAACCGTGATTGGCTTATTATGACCCCTCTGAACATGACAATTATTTTCTTAACTGTAAGGGCTTGTTCAAGGGGGCCTCCAGGCAAATTGAGAATATCATTTCCTTTTGAGTTACGGACAAATTAATCAATACTTCACAGAAGGTGTTCACGGGCCTTCGTGTGCCTTACGGAAAGAAAACCAGCTGTTGTCGTTTATTTGAACCGATTTTGGAATTATCCATTAGGTTCGCATCTAAACAAAGCATACCCTCACTATTAAAACGGCGAATCACACCTTGGACATCTTAATTTCATCATCATTCGTCCAGTTCAAAGTATTACAGACTCACACTGTAGCTAGTTTGTGAAGAAACCAACATTTACTGTTTCATATTCACTTATTTGATGACTATCACATTTTCTTAACTCGATCACAAAACATTCACCTGTTTATATATTAACAGCTTTTTGTTAGCAAAGTCATTTATTGTAAGCACAGTTTATTGTACTTAAATCATTTGTATCGGTGATCGGAGGCGTAATATTGTTTGAAAGCCACTGGTGGTAACCATGCTCGAGTCTCTTCTATGAAGGCTGTTCATTCCCAGAAAATTTCAACGTAAGGAAGAGCTGCAGTGGAGATACTTATGTGGGTACGATTCTATCTCCAGGGGAGTGGTGAAACAGCGGTTGATAGTCTGTGTGAAGAATTATTTGATTAGATGAAAACGCGACCGCATCAGTCATGTGGACTTGGCTTACGGTGATCCACACGAGACAACGACGCCCTCAGTTACGTGTCACGAGCTGATAACAAAATGTGGCGATAAATGTATTCCAGTTTCAATTACGTTTACACGTTGGACTAAGCGGTTGAGACCTCCTACAACAAACGGCCGGTAAAAACACGGTTATAGGTCTACAGAGAGGGATTCATGAGATTATGAATACCTTGACAGTGGTGGTTGATATTTTTGACACATTGACAGACCACATTTCGTATGCGACAATTTGAGCACTGATTGTTAAATTTCGCTTCCGAAGCGTTTACTTGATAGAGTGAAATGAACTCATCTTGAACAACGTACCATTAATTGCTTGTTCTTTCGGGTTTCTGTCTACTTTATACCGTTTTCCTAAGCTGCTTTTACGCACGATATGTGATTGTAAGTCGTCCATTCCGTTACCAGCCTTAGTAGTCAATATTTCGAAAGAAATCCTAAGGCGCATGCTTTCGGATTCATTAAAACTTGTAGAAACCAGAGTCAGTGAGGTGGAACGAATGTGTATTTACTGTTAGTTGAGGGATTAAGATGTGGACTTTTTATTTAGAGAGTTGGTGTTCCAAGTGGACTTTACGTGTCGCTTCAAAATGACTAGGATCTAACTAGATCATGAAATGTCAGTTTACAGATAGTAACCAGAAACTTCGCCAATTTAATTGCTTTATTTTTGCACGACACCTTTAGGCGTGAACGTTATTTTCAACAAGCCACAAGTGAGGTTATATCAAGATAAGAAACCTTAGTTCGCTTTTGGCAATCGCTGAATTTCCGTCACCTAGTAGACGAAATGTTCGTTCGCAAGACAAACTTATCATGAAAACCGAAATAATCTCTTCCAGATTTGCACCATTTTCACCGGCAACTTAGATGCTCATGTGAACTGTTCTCCTCCGTTTCCCGGTACCGAAGCCAACTATCTGCGTGCACAGATTGCTCGTATTAGCGCATCTACACAAATCTCTCCGGAGGGTTTCTATCATGTTGGAGATGGCGGTGAAGAGGAGGAGGAAGAAATGAATGATGAAGAAGGTGGGGAACGACAACGCTATTCAAAAAATGAGGATTACGAGGCACTACCAATAAAGGAACTGGTTAATTCAAATGTGGAAAATTGGGTTCATCATATGTCCTACATTTTACCTCAAGGACGAGTGGTCTGGTAGGTTTTGAAAAAACTTGTCCATTTTTCGTAGACGGGCTGCCTGACACTGTAACGGAAGCGAGTCTGCATTGTGCTAGCATAGAATCTTAGTGTGCATGGAAGTATAGTTTACATTTCTGTCTTGGTAACTCCAAGAAATCGAGATACGGAAATGAAGTTTCCAGTTCGTAAACCTGAGGAGCTGGAAACCGATATTAAATCTATCTAACAAAATTTCCTACCTTGGTTGGTATGCCAGTTAAGTAGTAGATAGAAACATCTGTGATGCAATCTTCCGAGAAGTGGAAGTCAATGTTCGAATTGATGTTCCGATCCGCACAGACGACATAGTTTTACCACTCACAAATTCAGTCGATTAAAAAGAGAATAACCGCGACGGATGATTTGGAGTAAAGCACATGCTGTTGTGGAGTGGTCAATAATCTTGGCTCATATACTGAAATTACTACTTGGATGTGTACTACGGTGGGCGCATTTTGATGACAGTTAGCCCACTGGCACTGGAAAATGAAAACAGCTAGCAGCAGATTTGTTACTGTGAGCCGCAGTCGTCTCCAGAGCTAAAATTGCTGTGACTCACAGAGTATGGTGCTTACATTATTAGAATAGATCGGAGCTAATAATGCCCGGCAGCAGGAATGTCTCCAAGGTTTGGTTAACTTGTCTCTACAGTAAACGCAATTGTTGAATTGGGGGGTTTTCTTTCACTTTCATGGTGTAGACACCCTGTTGTCATAAAGGAATATGAGAACTTAGACCTCATCCACGTCGCAACTTTGATTTTCAACTAAAAAACTTCTATGCTGTGCATGTTTGTATGGTAACATTGCATCTGTGCTAACCATTAGCTCATTGCTTTCGATGAGGACAACTGTGTTAAAGAGGATGATGAGCTACGTTGATAAACCACTTTACTTAAAGACTTTGACTTATAAAATTTAGATTACGGTTCACAAGTCGTTAGCGTAGGCTTATGAATATGGTATGGTAAACTACAGACAACTCATTTCTTTCTCACAATCGGTATATTATGGTCTTTGAAGATCAACACTCCAGAGCTAACTAGACTGCTGTTTTTCTTTCGTCGTTCGAAATACGGTCCAGTGTATTCGTGAAATATTGGCGCCTGGGTTGTAAGGCAGCTCCAAAATAATCTACCTTTACATACCACACCTTTTTAAGGTTACGATGGGGAGTACACTCATGAAACATGTGTGATTACTAGATATTCTTGAGCTCGAAAAAAGGACTACTTGTAATCTGTCACTATAGGAGAATGTAGCCATGATTACTTTGAATTCAGATGAAGAAACAATTATTAACAAAGCGAACAAAGACCGCCGTAATCTTAATCACTAAGGCAAGTTGTGAAGTCGAATTGAAACTTCATTCACAGAAACACCAGTGACTACCAATATATCAGTAATTGCAAATGTGCCATGACTGGTCAACTAGGATGGATGGAAAGCGGACGAGAACAGGGGAAGTGATGCTGTATGTGTCTAAAGTGGACCATGCTTCAAAAATTTCATGTGTCAGAACGTTATAAGGTTCATGTTTAATGGAGCCGAAGAATTTTACACTATAAAAGCTCCACCTCCCTGACGGACATCACTCATATCTGAATCTGATGGGTGCACACGGACAAACAAGAGTAAAGATGAAGTTCCTTCTATGATTCATGCCGTCTTAAGATTGCAATGTTCATGTTTTGACCAGCCCCGTTGATCTCGTTTTGAGCCGCCTGTCTGGTGTGTCTCAAGGACGGTGTAACCGCTATGTGACTGGGCGGAGAAAGATGCACGTAACAGGTAATGCTCCAAACCTGCCTGGTAGTAAAACTATGATTTCGACTTCAGACAAGCAAGCTTGACCCTTTCTCCTATATCACAGTACATCAGGCGATCGTCTAACCAAAGTTGGCATAAACACTGTAGACCGGAGATATGTGTGTCGGTGTCAATTTGTTCCCCGGTTCAAACAAATCCTGAGGTTTCGAATACGCTCATTAAGATAATTAGAATAAAGACATATAGGCAAACATATGTTTTCGATAATTCATCTTCAGGCCGGTACAATTATATAAGGGGTTAGTAGAGTTAGATCGAGATATCGATCAGACTTATTACAGAGAAACGAGGTCACTGGCCAGTCAGTTGGCGATGGCTTGATTGGTCGGTTACGTCACGCTTATCCATTGGTTTGACCGCGCCGGTTGGTCATCGATCCGATG
>QNGE01000360.1:0-56085 GCA_008508345.1 Paragonimus westermani | reverse complement strand
TACATACATACATACATACATACATACATACATACATACACATACTGAGACCACCAACAGCTAGGTAAAACGGAATGGTGATCAAGCAAAATTGTGGACAAGAAATACAAAGACCCTCACCGTTCTTTGGAGCAAAGTCGACATTTGTTGGCTACTCGTTCGATCGTTACTGGTCATTACGCAAGTCTTTGTTTTGAAACGATTTTTGATATTTAATATGGTTCAGTAAGTAACATGTTTGCAGTCATCCCACTTATTTTTCCCCCCGCTTAGTCCTGTTTTTATTAATTCTTATCTTTTTCAGTTAATCTCAGGTCAGTGCCGAGGTAAGCGGCCGTCCAAGCTGTGGCGCCTTCTAGCCAGATTAATAGCTACTGTAGGTGAACGCGAGTGTGGAGCAAACTGATGAAACCTTTTAGTGATTCAAGTGGGACCTACAGAAGAATCAAAGATTCTACACATGTTGTAGTTGAGACAACAAAATCCAGTTGAACAAAGAAGGCCCAACATTTGTTGTAATAATGAAAAACCACATCTACTTCTTGCTTATCTGTTAAAACGTCAAAGTTTGAATGATGAAAATAAATTTTGCAATATACATCATTAAAACAAAGACAGTTAGCATTCACCGAGGAAGCTCGCAGTCAATCTAACCAGTTCATTTTCGATATGTCAACTGAGCATTTATCATTTACCGAGTGTCAAATGCTGAGACCACAAACAGTTGTTTGAAACCGCGTGATTTTTAAGCAACAACGTTGTCCCGAAATATGAAGACCCTAATTATTTCACTGAGTAGGGTGAGTAGATGTCGCCTGCCTCGCTGAGGTGTTCGTGATCACTCAAATCGCTGGTTAGAAACGTTACCCGATATGGCTATGTATTGCAGTCAATAGCACGCTTGCATTCATGCCATTTCTAGTTTTTTTCTTTTAGTCTCCAATTATTTGCAGTTGTTAGATATTTATCGCTTTTTTAACTCTTAGTAACGATTATTGTTCTAAGATATTCGACGTCACCGATCAGGTTGGCGACGGTTTGGGCCACGGTAACTGTTAATCAGGCTTATGGCTGGTGAGATAATGATGATGGCGGTCGTCTGTCGGTGCTGAACGGCTAACTTTTTCTGAGTGTGGGTGCTCCCTTTCACTACGACGGTCTATGTGGACCCGCATGTTCTTTACAACCAGACACCATAGCCATAGAACAATGGTTTGTTGGAAAAAGCTTAATAATGAAATCACTATTGGTTGTTCTGAAGCGAGCTGCATTATGTTTCTCGAAAATTGGTATTTAGTTGGTCCACCTCTGTTAAACATCATCACACTGATCACTTTTGCGTAAGGTTGCGCTGTGTGCTGCATTCTTGAACTATTCGCCACGATTCCACCAAGAACGACAACCTTATGTGCAAAAGTTTTGCAGTTTTAGGCTTCTGAGAATCAGTTGACCAGGATGATTTTAGAGGTGAATCCGGCCAGAATGTTCGTAATTTAAATAGATACTTGTGGATAGGATAGACAGCGGTGCCATCAATAAAGGTCACATTGATCCTTTCAAAAGACCCGATGATAGCCCATTCACGGACTGAGCCACTATCTGACTACATCTAGAATCTTTCTTTCTAGAATTCAAAAACACGTACTGTTCCTATAAACGTGCAGGAGAGTACCCTGACAAAACTGACTGGCAACTCGAAAGTATGGTTAGTAAGCCACCATCAAACGGCTTGAGAACAAGCACTTAGAGGAGTCAACTGTCATCGATTGCGAAGACCAACTTGGTGACCCAACATATAATTGGTTCAATAATGAATTTTTGTTTTCCCTTCAACTCAAAGCAAACATGTAGTACAGTACGCTACAGCAGCACACAATTGTACTTACATACCGCAAAGCCATGTAGTTAACTCAAAAATGAACTGTCTGGTAAAAATCCTACAGGTCTGCTTATCTGTTCCGACTGCGGTAACCGCGATTGGGAGTGCGGCAAAATGTGTTTAGAAGCTTAGTACCTATCTGTTTACTAACTGCAGGCCAACTCAGTGATTCAGTTCCAAGATAGGTTTTTAACTACTTGTTGAGTTATACTATTTATAAGTTACATTAACTGGGGATGTTTCGAAATGGTGTAAGTTTTAAGACACTGCAGTCGAACAAAACTTGAAAAAATCAACTGGGTTGTATTCGTTTTTTTGTTGCTATTCGCCTAATGTAGAATGCAGTCACCTACTGAAGCTTGTTAAATTTTTAATCCTGCAATGTCATGGAATTTAACGAAACAAGTCTGTTTAATTGTCATCTAATATGGAAATGTATCTAATGCAATCTGTTCATAGACAGTTCGAAAACATTTACATCGGCTGGGGCCAGAAGTCGGTCGGGCCTGGCTACCAGGCATACCTTCCACCGGATGTACTTTGCGAATATACGGATGCACCTGATGTAACTGAGGCTGTTGATCCAACCGCAGAAGATGAGGCAGCGTTGCGCAAAGTTCAAAATCCAGAAGCAGGTGAAGAAGAGGAGGGTGCGGACGATACCGAGGCCGGTGAAGACGGAGCCGAGGAGGATGATTGAATGTGATTCTTTCCAACAACGTGAAAGTTTTTCTTATAGATTTTTTCAACTATTGTGTGGATGAACATATGTATACAGTATAACTTAAGAAATTGTTTATGGATGAAAAGTATCTGATAAATGAATCATGACAGCAAAACCAAGTATTTTATGCATTCAAAAAAGCACTCTCCACAATTTTAAAATAAAGCCTCAATAAAAGAATGCATGTTTATGAGGCGCTTGCATCACAGGCTATTCGGAGTATAAGGTGTAATAATTATTTGGAAGTTGGTGCAAATGTGGAAAACTGAAACTTTACGCCATCTAATGTAAACGCTTACGTTCAGAAGGAAAACTGTGGTATTTTAAACCGTACAGGTTGAGTGAAGATCCAGCAGTCTTATGAAATGTCAAACTTGAGTTCAGATCACGATAGAAATGTGGACATGCACTACCGGTGAGATCGAGCAAGGAAAAAGCAGGTATGGTTCACATGTTGGAAAGGAGTCAACTGAAAGGTGCTCTTGAAAAAGGCAACAGCTCTCAGCTCCGAGTAGTGTTTCATCCATACCTGTCAAAATCTTTCATCTTTTATCGTAACCCCGAGTTCGTCCCTCTCCAATAGGTTAAAAAGCAGAATTGTCATTTTGAATGGGCGTTATCGATTAATTTGCACTGATTTTAACATGGTTTTGAACAGACGATCTGTCTTCCGGCTTCGTTTCAATCAGTAAAGAATCTTTCTAAGACTTTCTCACTATTTTTTTTCTTAGAGCGTACCTAAAACACAATCCACTCCAGATGGAATGGGATTATTTGTCAACAAATGAACTTCTTGAATTGAATTTCCTCCTTCGTAGGTTGCCACTGAGCAAAGTGGGTAGGCATCGCCTGCCTGGATGGGGACCTCGTGATCACTCAAACCACTGGTTAGATACGCTATCCGAGATGGCGATGTGTCGAAGTCAATGGCGTGTCTGTATCCATATCATTTCTAGTTCTTCCGCTTAGTCTTCTTTTAGCATTTATCGACCTTCTTAGTAACGTTTCCTTCTAGGATATTCAAAGTCACTGTTGGGGTGAGCGGCGGCCCGAGCCACAGTACCTTTGGTCAGCCTCATGGCTGTTTTGATGATGATGATGTTGATATTAAGACAGGTATCTTTAAGCCATAGTACAGCAGTTTACAGAGTGGAATCGAGCAACGTTCCATCACTTGAAGCACTACTGAAGTTCTAACTTGCACATGCAATCATAGCTATGATGATGCGAGAGTTTCACTATCCGTGTGCTCAACCGCTGGCGCACACTATACTGGATGAAAAAGTGAAGACTTGGGATTCCCTAGCTGTGGACGCTATTCGTATGGAACCTGGATAATGATGCAAATCCTTGATGTGTCGATATACTGCGGCCACTGGTGATGATGACTTAACGAGTCACTCTGCTAATGATATTGGGAAACACAAGGAAGCAACGTGTTTGTCTGACTAATAACTTTGGGAATGATTTTATCATGGCAGTTACAACCACTCTGAGTGCATTGCCTGTTGTCGAATACTTGCCAATAATACAAGCGATCAATTCATCCTTCAACATAAACTTGATCGTCAAGGCTTCAACACATTGAATCCCATGTGTTTAGTATATCTACTCACGTACGATAGTTTGCAGACACTGGCTGCTTTTACGAGGGTTGTGACCACCAAAATATGTCACACATGGATGATAACGACCCTGAATAGTCTTGATTGATCTTGAAATGCGTCATTTTTCTGCAAGCAGGAGGGTTGTTCTACTTAACGTTCAACTATTGTAGCGATGCCGAAAGTGAAAATGGCGAGTGAATCACTGGTGGAAGTATCTACGCTACTGCCAGATTGTCAGTAGGCAGTGACATTATAATATCATATGCAAACGTTCAGCCACATTCGCCTGATAACAATTTCCAACGGAAGCGAAAATATAGTATAGCGCTTCTTTCCGAAATGGGCTGATTAGAGATTTCGTGGCAAACCAATATATGTGATTTGTGCTGATGGGTAATTGCTGTAAAACAACCCTGTAATTCTCATTAGTAAGGAAACTGATTCTGTTTGGCATTTGGAACCAGAACGCCGCGTTGTCCACACAAAATAATATGACGAAGTTCGCTACAGAAATATATTTACCCATGTTTGGGTGGTGTTATCGTGATGTTCATTGTGACGGATTTCTTAAGGAATTGCTTATTCTACTGACCGTCATAATACTGAAGCTGTAAACTTAAAACGAATGTCTCTTTTTGTACGTCGTTGAAGTATCGCTGGTTATTTGGCTCCTTCGATCTCAACAAATCATATGCTGAAACAGTAATATTGAGTTGTATGCGTGGAGTCAGGGTGATAATGAAGACATTCCATATCTGCGTTGTCCTATGCTTCATTTCCGTGATGTTCGGCACCTGCTGTCTGCGTAAAGCAGTTTTAAGAAGCATGGGATAGGTTGAAAACTTGGTCACATTTTGCGTTATTGACAGCGCCGAGTGAATTAAGTGATGACGGAAAAAGTTGTATGAGTCGAATTAAATCTGGAATCTTACGTAACCACTGAGGAATCACCGGATGAGTGCAGCAAATCTGTTCTGTTTATTATCGGAGGTCCCCAGCTGGAAATGAACTACGGTTTTAAGTGCGTAAAGAAACCAGTTCGGTCACTGTTAATGATTTTGCGACTTTAACAGTCGAAACTATCACCAGTAGTCCAAACTGGTGTAGGGGTTTGGTAGCCCGTTCTTCGTTCGCACTTAACTCCCAACAGCATAATTACCATTCGGATCGCACTGGAACGTCGAATCTGTCGGGTACCGTCTTGGCTGCCAACAATCTTTGGCTGATCAGGACGGACCCTTAAAGTTTAACGGAAATCCATTGCATTATTGGAAAGTTACCAGAGATCTTGAACTTGTTAGTACAAACTTCTCACCGACCCAGGACCCGGTTTATCGCACCATAGATTTGTGAGCTGTTGTGGATACCGATGAATTACTTGGAACTAATAGGGATACTTCAAAAACTGGTTCCAAAGTACTCATGTGATTATGAGAGACCAATTTCGTAATTTGGTAGGTGGACCTGTTGTTAAAAACGACGGTGGTGTACCTGTTTATCTGCTTGAGCAACTGAATACATATGGTTGAATTATAAAATATATCCTAGCGTAACAGACACAATTGCAGTGGTCACCAGACGTCCACCACATTTATCACATTCCCAATGGTAAAAAACTTCATGCATTTTAGGAATAGACTGAGTAATTATTCCTGCTTTGTATAAAGTTTTATTTGTAATTCATGCACTCTGGTAATGTACTGATGCAAGTAAATCCGCATGGATATAAGAACTCGAGGCAGACGAGGAAAATCGAACGACGGCTTTAGTCACTCAGAGAAAAAGTGGGCGAAGAAAGAACTATTCGCAGCACTATTCTTACTGTGGTGAAGGTCATTATACCGGAGAGTTTCCATTGATTTCTGGGAAGCACCCTGTAGCTTGAACTAAACAAACTCTCACGTGTCTACACAGACCACCAAACCCTCTGTAGATTACATTATTCTATTCCCATGCACCGGCAGGATTTTATGGTCATTCTGTCATTTAGCAATATCTGCTGTTAAACAAGATGTGTCACTCAATCACACGTAATCAGTAAACTTGACAGCAGACGATCTGGTCAGTAGGTGGATACCAAAAGTCCTGTAAACGTCAAAACATTATTCAAAGAAATACGATGTTTAACAGTCCCACCAGATTACTGATGAAAAGTCGTGGATTTGGTTTATTTTCTAGTTGACAGTCACTCACATTTGATCACAGCGTTCGCATTCAGATAGACTTTTCAGCCAGCCTCTTTCGAAAAGAAGTACTAGACTCGAGTTTCGCTCTCANCGAAAGAGGCTGGCTGGAAAGTATATCTGAATACGAAGGCTGCGATCAACTGTGAGTGATGGTCACCTTGAAAAGTCCCACCTGAACCAACTACCTGACCTTGAACTAGCTTCAGCTGGATGATAAAAATGATTCAGCAAATACCAACAGAAATTATAAAGTTTCATTGTCGGTCCATGGAAAGTGAACATGCCAGGGTGAAAGTATTAAAATTAGTGTGAAGGATAAGTGTTGGCGGTAAACGTTGACAATTAAGTTAATGGGTACGCATTGAAGAGATACGTTGGGATAAATGCATGTTGAATTCAAGTAGGGTCAGTTTATCAGTTCAGTGCACACCATCGTCAATTTTTCAATATATTCTATCGTATGTTAGAATCATGGCCATCGGTAATAACATTTTCTGTTTTGAACTTCGCGCGGTCCCACTAGTTCTTGTAATAATTCGTAAAGTTTAACAGTATTAAATAGTACACTTGTTTCTGCTTTGGTACTGACGGCAGTATATGAAGCAGTAAAGTGATAGATAAATACAGGCACACAGAAAAAAATAAAACAGAAAGCAATAGGGAACCACAAAAACAACGAACAATCATGAGGTTACAAGACGTCAGTGATTCTGACATGGTGTCATGCTCATTGGATGTTCTAACTGGAGGTGCGAATGATCCCGAACTCCCAAATCCAACAGAGTGCATATACCTCTTTTGCCCAACCGAGAGTACGGGGCATTCATAACCGATGGCTAGGTCATCACTTGAGTGTCTTGTGGTTTTTCTATCTCCCAAGAGCAACAATGAAGAAAATATGGTAAGGCGGTAGTTCTATAGATGTACGAATCACATGATGCAGCCAGTGAATACTGTGTACTTTCGTTGTGCCAGTTATCGCCAGCCAAGTTAAACATCTCCACAAGCTGTCACACTGGTTAAACAGTCAGCTCAGTTGACACCGAATAAATAGCTGAAACAACGGTGACTGTATTTCGAAGATTTATATGCACTGTCCTCAGGGACAGGTCCAGCGTCTTTTCTATAGAGCGGAGTTAAACACGTAAACACAATGCAAAACTTGTGTTTCCGTGGCACTGAGACGTTCATGTGGAGATAAAAATAAAGAAGGTTGAGGACTGCATTAAGTGCTTCCGCTATCCACGTGAACATCTCGTCAGCAGTAATGTAAACTGATATGGTGTTAATACCAAGGTAGTCTAAATGGTTGTTAGGTCCCGGTGACCTGCTTGCAGAAATTATGGCTGGGTCAGAACGAACCTAGCCTTGTATTATTTTGCGCTATACTAGCTTTGTATTATATTGATCTATAATATAAAGATTGAAGTACGCAATAATGAGAACCAGGTAATCGATAACTCTTAGCGGACGGTAGAAGTGTATGATCGCTTGTTCATTGATATAGAATCAGACTCACTGCTATGCAACCAGAACTTATGAGAATGACAATCCATTCTTCACTGTCTGCATTTACACCAGCTCGTGAGGAAGTAAAGTGATGATTTTTGAAATAGGAAAGCTAATGGCTTTCAACTGCATGCGTACGAGGGACTGTCGAAAAACTCCAGGCCTCACACTATGCCAATGGATAATGTTTGGAAAGGCTACAATTCATGGCGTAGGGGAAGCAAAGCAGGTGACAAACTGTTCAAAACAACGGAGAGAACGACTTTTATGGTTAGCTTACAATATAACGCCTAACAGTTTGAATCGCAGTTCAATTCAATGACCCTACTGTGTCGTGAACAAGAAGACCCTGTAGTTGATGGAAAGGGTGATAAAAAGCACCTGTCCGAATCAGCAGCTAGTATGGCGTATCAAATACAAAGTTGGAAATAATGTTTCATAAAGTGATCACTAGCGAAGCGTTTGCCTCAGTAGTCAAAAAAGGAATGCTCTTGATAGGTGTGTAGTACGGAGGGATTATCGGTAAACCATTCGGAGAAGTGAAACGTGCTTAGGGTGTTGTAATAAGTCTGGAAGTTTCCTGATTGTGTTGCTCGTCTCCACTCGTTAAATTGCGTAAACATAACAAATCAGAGAGTAGTAATGATAACGTGTCTGCTGTTGTCGGGTTCTTCAAATCGGCAGGGGATTGCGATCATGTCGCTGAATAATTATCCCCCAAGTGCCACGAGTGCGTTGACTACTCTAGAGAATAAAGGTTAGATTGATTTGTAAGCATCGCTGAGCTTAGTCTCGCAGAAAGCCTGTGGATCTTGCTAGCTTGCAAAGGACACAAGGCTACATAGCCTCATGACTAAATTTTGGGTTGCCACAAGGCAAATGTGAAGGAGAAACGGGGTCAACCATATCGGAGACGGCTGTTAGAACTGTGCCAGGTTGATTTGGAAAAGCGATTTACTCAAAATGACAAAAACATATTCGAATTCCACTGCTTGTTTACAGAGTTACACTGCATTACTCAGCCGTGCAGTTCCGTTCTGGCTATTTTTCCCAACTTCTATTAATGCTTTCATAGCCGGTACCTGCAAAGCTTACATTTTAGCCCATTCAAACAGAACTCAGCTTGTTGCTTTTAATAAGAGTTCTTCGTATTTAAAAATTGCTTAAGATGGGCTTGGTAATGAGAAACATTTCGTCAAATTTATTTCGAGCTCTACCTTAGCTGAGTTTTGGTTCACTAATTCCACCTGAATTTCAAACACGATGAGATCTCAACGATATAAGTCCAGTTTTTTATAGCATTAGTTACCCTTACTTACCAGTCATGATGAACGCAACCTCGACAGCATCAAACATATTGCCAATGATTGAATCAGTGCCTGAATCAGTATGGAAAACGAAGACAACAACATCGACAACAACAAAGTCGTTATGGATACCAACAAAAATAACAACCATAACAATGCCAACAACAATGGTATGAATCAACAAATGTTCACCGCTTTCACAATTCCACAGACAGTTTAGCTAACATTTTCTGTGGAGCAATAATATAATCCAGTTACACTCATGTTTGTGTCGGTCAGTAACAAACAAACCAAAGGGACTTATATTCTTGCTCACATGCTTAAGTGCTTTTCACTAATCTGTTCAGCATCTATTTCGTCCAGTGAAAAGATTATGTTGTGAAAGGGTGTAAGGCTTGTAGGAGAAAATTATCACCGTGAAGTCACATGGTGCTTAGCGCCTGTGGTGGCATCAATGCAGGATGTGTCGTTCACTACGCTCTGCAGTACCGAATATCTGTTCTTCCTGATGCGTCGCGGAGAAATGTGCGACATAACCAGAATGATTTTCGCGGCAGTGTTTATAGCCACGAGCCATGCCAAACAGTGAGTTAGGTAGTGTGGTGTTGACACCGATACTGAGTAGGAAAGATTGAACTTGTCAGGTGTTCCATGTCAGGCGCTGTGTCGAGCCCTGATTGCATAATCTTAGCGCTTTTATAATCCGCGCTGTCTCTTGAAATGTGAAGCAAAACGTTATCGACGTTAGCACATATTCCATACTGGGTACGAAATGTTAAGTAGGTGACTGATTTGAATGCATAAGTAGCAAGTTCAACAACTTAATTAAGGAACATTTACAGGTAAGTACATTGAGAGTATGACGGTGTGTATACCACGATGGTTTGTTTGAATAAACAACGACTTGTCAGTTTGGGACGGAATCATTTGACTCCTTACAAGTTCGACTACTGTTGGCCTCGTAAACTGACCCACATGGAATGAACAATACGTAGGCAACGCGGGTAGCACGCCAGTTCCTATTCCGGAAAGGTCGATTTGGACGACCAGTTAGTGAGCTGATACTGGTGCACAGTTTGCGATGGTTGATTGGTGTACCCCGCATGCTAGCTGGGCGTTTACCACATCAGAGTTTGTACACTGAGACCTCCAACGTTTACATAAATCGACGTACAGGACAAACAACAACGTGGTCAATAAATTCGGAGGTCTTAAGTGTTCTGTCGAGTAATATTGGTATTTGTCAACTACCCACTTGGGGTCATCGTGATCAATCAAATTCTTAGGATGATAATTTGTTGTAGCCAACGACATGTCTGCATTTGTATCCTTTTCACTTTATTTCCTCAGTTTTGTTCCAGCAATTTCCAGTCTTTTCTACCAAGTTCTTCACTTCTGGATCATTCCGTGTCACTAGTTCGGTGAGCGCTAGCTCGAATCACAATATTTTACCGTCCGGCTCATAGACGTTATGAATGGACGAATGAGTGAATATGTATATCTGTTGCTATTGTGTAACTGTGTGTTGTTTTCTCGGTTGCTTGTGTGCAACGTGATAAGCTGACTGTGCGGTCAAACATTTGCTGTTGATAACATGCTAGCTCTGCAAGCTCCAGCAAGTGACATATTGGGCTATAAATATTCACACACTTTTTTTCACAATAAATTGATGGGCTGTGTTTTGCCGTTCGACAATCTGGAATATTTTCAAGGTTTTACTAGGGGCACTTATTTAATACATATACACTACTGACATTGCTTTTTGTGGGAGTACTTATTGCTGTGTTGCTATTTCGATGCAATGAAAATTATCCCAAACAGTTCATTACGCCCATTACGAAATAGGGAAACTATCCTGACGTTTGTAAACATTAGCATCAATCTGACGTGTGATGACAAATGCGCCGGTGGTTGATAATTCATGCGTTTGAACACGTAAGTGGGACACAAAGAGCAATGGCGCGTAGACAGAAATTATCAGGCTTTATAGTGAGGCCCAAAAACGAAAACCGGCATACAATTTCTCAGAAACTATATTGATAATGAATAATTTCTGAAGTTTTACTGGAACATTTTACGCTAGTGTAACATCGCTTACTATCAAGAGCCTTCAAAGTCAAGGTAAAAACGAAGGACACTGTCGACCGGCAGATGTAGAGGAATTAAGTACCACCCAGTCTCAACCTCCGGTTTTCGTCAAACCGCTCCCGCAAGTGGGAATAAAAGTGTTGCAGCAGCGTTTGCACTTTTGAAATTAATCAGTCGATCAGCCTATTAAAGTCCTTTCGATCGAAATCCCATTCTGCCAACGAATCTGAACCGCATATTCACAAGTGTTCGTCGAACCTCACTGCATGGATAATCTCCAAGTCCAAAACTGTGCTACACGGGAACCGAGTATCACTGATTAAATGCCAATGGTCGTTTTGAAAGCTTACACTAATAACTCGCTGAATTCATTTCACCCTCAGAAATCAACGCACAGCATCGCAACTCCATTCTTATGAATACATGCAATTATGAGATGAATAGCAAGAGGCCAATCTGTAATCTACTGGAAGGTACTGCAAACTAACACGAATACTTTATTGGAGAAATCAAATAAACGATCCTGGATTGTTCTAGAAGATAGAACCGATCGTGTTAGCAGAGTATTATTTGTACTGTTAGGCTGATGTATGTTCACTAATACATTATATGATAATAACAACAGCCATTGAGGAGAACTGGCCAGACTATTCCGGGTGACAAAATATTCAGATTCGATTGACGCACACATCTTCGACGGCATCAGACACACGAGATGTCATTTCTGTCTCATATGTTTTACTTAAATCTCACGATAATGAAGTACCTGAAGGACCGCTCACTGACATTTACAAATCGTCGTATAGTGACTAGAGAAGATACAGCAAGCAATCAATTTCCCACAGATTCTATCAGGTTTGAAAGACATATTTCTTTGACGGAATTGGTTCAATGAACACCTAGACTCACAAAGGAGTCTCCTCGGATGTGATTTTACCACTAACGAACGAGCCCTTGAGTGAACCTATTGATTACCCTTGTGATCGCAATAAGAGCAGACATTTTGATATAGGCGTTCAAATAAGCAAACTGGCAGCATCATTAGTAGTTTTACTTCAGACTTCCAGTTTCACTTCACTGGGAAACTTTAAATACATATGGATGGGAAAACAATGGGTTCTCCATTACGCTCACTTCTCGTATACATATTTATGACCAAACTAGAGGCAACTTATTCACCTCACGTCAACAATTACTGTGATATCTGAAGGTGTTAGGTGTTGTGTAATAAAAGACAACAATTATGCACGAACTCTTCTGGTGGACTTCAGTCGTGCGCATCTTAACGGTAAGTTCACCAATACAGTGAAAGAGAACAACGAAGCATATTTTCTAAGTGTTGAATTGTTTCGTGCAGTCGAAGGATCTGTTCAGATAAGGGAAACATGTACTGGACCACATTTTGGGCTTTGCTCCACTGAAGCACAAACGGTGATTTTCTGCTTAACAGGTGAATCATCAAACATGTGATTGTTAGATTTCTTGCGGGACACAATTCAGCATTTTCGAGGCATGCTGAGCCTGAATGGACACCACTAAACAGAATCTCTGGGTTGAAACATGCAATAGAAAGTGAAACATTAAACCTACCAGATGCTACTTGTGACACTCTATCGTACTGGGAAGATTATCAATCGCTAACTCTCTAACACAGTTGAGAATTTCTGTTCTACAGTACGGGTCATCTTACACCTCTACATCTGCTCGGTATCGGTTGCAAATCTCAAAAACAGTTCCGTAGGTTATCCTCTTTAGTTTGTCCTCTTCGACACCCTTGCCTGAAGTTGTCCGCATGCCGTGCACGCGTCAGTCTTGCTCTCTCTCTCCCTCTCCCTGTCCTGGCGGTCCAGTCGTGTTAGCAACGTATATACTTACGTTCCGACCCTTCTGGCTGATTGTGATTCGACCATCATCTATGTTTTTAACGACCCATTTGACTGGTTCTGATTTTCATATATAATTCCCACACTTATGTGCTTGTAAAAGCTTGACGGGAAACATCGAGTACAGGTGTGCGCAAAGTTGAATTCTCATATGTAAAACTGCTCATCTCGATCAAGGTGGTTCAATTATTTGCACATAAATTCCATTCTGTTCTAGCCAAGAAGCAAGCAGTCATCAAATTGTTGAGTGAAACACGGTTGTTAAATACATTGTTAGCTAGCCGGTTGTTTCAAATTTCTGGCAGTTTCACTAGAGAGAATGAAAGGACCTGCTTTGTATCAGATTCATTTTTTTAATAAAACTGTGTTACGGAAGTTTTGATTCACTGTAGGGGTTGTTTGTTCGAAACAGGGATAAATAATTTTCGAGTATATCCACTGTCATTCAGATGATTAGTGCTTGATCCCGGATAATTTCGTTGAAACAAGCGGGTGCTTCGCGAACAGAATGTTCCACAACCGCAATACCTCCGGTTAGGCGAGTTACTTCTTGCCTGTCAACAGAAACAAGACAAATGGTTTATGAGTAGTTGGATACGCCTTTCTTCCAACATCTTACGACTTCTTGTGGTAAATTTACTTCACAGCTGAGTAGATGGTTCTTACATTTATGGTTGACGTATTGGCTATGTGCCGACCTGCTTGAGGAAGCTATTTACCTCATTTTCGTTGTATATGGGTTTAGATGAACTTCAGAGATGACAAAAACCTTAAAGATTTGCACGGTGCTCACATCTGATCCTGGCTACCACATTCACACAAACAGTCTGACAGTCTCAGTGGAGTTGGGTTGTTAGCAGAACTTGCCAGTAATATACACCTGTACCTGAAGCGGTAGATACAATCCAGACGAGAACTGTCTCCAGGCCCAGTTTAAGCGCAAATGAAACACCAATTTCAAATGTGTCTTACTGTGGGTGGGTTCGAAAGTATGACGAGTTATCAAGGTCAGAACTATGGTATTAAACAAGGAAACAAGGTAACTCTACCAGTCTGTAAACAATGCCATCAAGAACATACAACTTTTCGGAAAAATGGCGGTTGACAATGATTTGAACATGGGACGAGCGATTGTCAACTATGACGCGAGTGTCAACCTGTCATTGCTGACAAAATATATGTAAGCTAATGGGTTTTCGTTATAAATTAAGTTAGCACAGAGCAATTCTGATCCATCAAAAATGTCGTCAACAGCAGAGCTCAAGAAGACGTTGTGTTCAACCTGTCGTCGCTAGTAAACCAAAAGCCAACAAGGACAAAGAAACAGAGCAGTTAATGGAACACTATCGGTCTCCTCGAATATGGGCAACCGGTTCAGGTCTATCACAACCCATTGGTTGAAAGCGAAATGATACCCTAGTTGGTTTATTAGCAAAATTGGTGGGAGAAATAGATGAGTGATCTTATTCAAGACAAAGTTCCGAATAAACTGGAAACAACTCTGATAGCCATTAGCCTGTATAGAGAAGGAGGTTAGCCAACAGGTTTCGTCGTAATTGAAAGTGAACGCAGTAACCTCTGAGGAGAGGGCTGAAAAGTGTTATCAGGTATGTTTTGCGGGAACCACGCAAACCTCCTATATCTTTCAGGGACGCTGATGTGCGGAGATTACAATCCACCTAGTGTGTTCATGACAACCTTGCTTTGAAGCTGTGACCACCTTGTTAGCTGTCGTTCCAGTGTTTCGTTTTTTCTAACTGGAATTTCCATCAGTCATACGCTCTGCCACGTCAATAATTTAAACCATAATGTTCAGTCTGTGGGTAGCTTTCAATTGCTTAAATTTGTTTGCCTGCTCATATGTCGTCAGCATGTACGCCCTCTCAGTCAATGAGATGATTGTTCTGTTAAACTTTGAGAAGAAGACCAGCCGTTTTGCACTGACAATTATGTCGTTTTGGATGAAATTGGAGGACTTTCAACCAACCTTCTCGAAATACCGAGGGCAGTGGCTCAGTTGCACAAGAAACCAGTGTTAGGTTAGCAAATTACAGCGACCTTGAACGGAAGTTTTGTTTTACTCGACGTGAAATTGGACGGTGAAAAAGGTAAACAAACTATTGAAGGTGACCATATTTTTCGATGCGTGAACTTACTTTTTCCAAGATTTGCAGTACAACAGTTTTAAATGCTGTATACTTTTGCAATTTCTTCTCATATAAACAAGCGAGTTTAATCTGAAACAAAAGACATACTTCAAAGTCACCACCCAATTGGCAACTGTAGTAAATGAACCCACAGAAGAAGTTGGTTTCTCAGAAGTACTGTATATCGTATGACAGTCTGATGGAAAATTAAATGCCAGTCTGAAACCATAGCACAAATGTGGATTTATTTGGAAAATTAGTGAGAGAAACCACAAATGCGTGAACCAAGATATACAAGAACGATCAGAAAAGTGAGAAAGAAAACCGTTTTTGGTATTCTTACACGGCAAGCGGCTTGAGCAGCTTTGCTTGTTGCTTCATGTCGGAAAGTTCTCACTGAAGCAGAATTAACGGCGTGGAAGTCTTTACAACCACAAAGTTGTCATCAAACGCTGTCATGAGGCAAACCGGATATGTAAACTCGGAAGAGCACTGAACTCCACTTAATTAGTAGGACACTGACCATACTTCAACTGAATGTTACACGCTTAGAACCAAACGAATGTCCATGAATAGAGAAGTTATGATTGGTTTTTGGCCACGAAGGTTGCAAGGACCGATGAAATTTACCGAGGGAGCAAAGGATGTGTTTACGTAGTGCGATTGCGAGCGATCCAGCACACATCAGAATACGCTAATGGACTGTTATGAGTTAATTGGTGACTATTTCGTGGGAAACTAGAATGGTCTTGATAGCACACATACGATGGTTAGTATCTGCGATATCGAATCTAGTAATTGAAATCCGGCGACCGATTCCATTCTAGGCCAGGTGGTGTTTCATTTTATTCCTTGACAAGCGTCCATTTGTGGAACCGACATATTCAACTGAATAACGAAAGCACGAAAATGCATACACAACCACTCATCGGTTTTGAAATCGATATTGCAGCAAGCTACCCTTGAAAATAGATGCCGAAGACCATGTCTGGGTTATCTTTAGATGTGAAGATTAGAATGACCCGCCTCAACGTCTACACCAAACGGGAGTCAAGTATACACTGTTTTCTGTGCAATACCTCTTATGGGACTTTGACAGTCATAGTCGAGATGTTGGATGGTTTTGGAGGGCCATTTTTCCGCAGACGGCTTTGAACTCTTTAGTTTCTGTTCCATTGCTTTAACCGAACTGATTACCCTTGTCGACCGTTGTATTGAACTTTTTCTCTGGTTTATGAGCGCAAAGTTGATTGCCCTGCCGTACTGACTTGTTCATATTAATCTACGGAATCTTAACCCACATGGTCTTATGTCATGGCGTCTGGTAAACCGAACGTTTAGAAAATTGAACGCGTTGTTCAACTATTCGTTTGCGATATATCGAATTGAAACTTGTTGGGTTAACAATCTGAAACAAAGCAGTCGGTCCCTGTTTGGGTTTTACTGCAATATTGCACTTATTAATTTAGTATTTTGATATTATTTGTTCTGCCACTGAAATAATTGTGTAGGACGATTCGTAAAGTTCACCAAGACAAAACGGATAACAGTATCTCACCGGTAACCTTGACGTATAGCCACATTAACCAGTGATTTGCAAACGATGACCAACTCACCTTCGCACTTATCTCCCAGTGGCGAAATTTGTCGGAAACTAAGCAGCCTTGTGGTATAGTTTAAACTCTGCATGCTTAGTTGTCTACACAGTGATGAGAATTAAGTTATTTTAAGAACAACTTTCGGTACACTTTCGATAAAATTACCCAAAGTGCACTGTCAATTTCGCACAACAAACGGGCGAGAACATAATTGACAGGAGGCATTCTGATGAGACTTTGGCCCAAAAATACCATTTCCAAGCGAGCAGCTGCAATCGCTCGGAAATAACGGCAGGCAAGCAAGCCTCTATGGTGACACTCAAAATATGAATGAACTATGGTAGAATGTGCTTGAAGACTAGTCTACTGACGGAAAAAATTGTGGACAGTTGTGGTTGTGTTGGAAAGTCACACCTGTAACTAATATATTAAAAATTTCAGTGAGAACGTTTGCTAAACAACGACCATTTATTAAAGTTAAAAATTTGAGGTTACGAAGCGTGTAGCTAATTAATCGTCTGTACGCCGACGTATCGTGCGGAACAGCAACCGGATAGAATTCAAGCATTATTTCCGTTGGTCTATATAAAGGCCGATTCAACTGTTGACCCTTGTTATTGCGCTTAACTGGGGGCTTTGCAGACGCATTTCCTTGAGGCCCTTTGAGATAGTAAGGAGTGTTTTTGGATGACAGTTAGGTAAAGCAGTAGAGTGGATGTGGGATCTCAGTGTCTGAGATCCCACCGTGCTGATACCAGAGAGGATCTACATTGTAAGGATGTGTTATAGAAAACTCAGGGTTGAAAGTAACTCACAGAGGAGACAACAAATCGACCGTTAAGTTTTCAATTGCTAATGTTCTTCTTTTGTTATAGACTTTCCTAGTACAACACAGTCACTCATGTTGAGCGGTATACTTGGTTAGGACGACCTTCTAGTATGTTTGTACAACTGAATCACTCAAATATTAGGCAGTGGTCACTGGCAATTCAGGCGGAGTCAAGTTTTGATAATATATTTTTGGTATGGTCATATGCATTGAATTCGACCTCAACACAGAATGGTCATTCCGTAGTGATTAGCACTCTATTCAATGGAAAGATCACAATATGAATCGATCCTTGCTTGATTACCAAGAACACTCTGGAAATATGCAACTTTAATCTCTACCGATTCGTATTTCGCTGTTTCCCGTATATTTCAATGAATTCCACTGTCTTGAGCATGAGTGGAATGAACTTTTTCAATTATTACCAGTCATAATCTCATTATTACTAAAAGATTATAGTGTGAAAATATACTTGAGAACTTAAATGTTATTCTGGACGGTCGCATCACACTTGCTGTTTTATCCATATATACAACGTTTGACTAAGCTCTGTTTTACTGACGTCATTGGTGATTCCAAACTGTGCGGTGTTTGTGGAAGAAGGTTTGTGTGAACTCCATGCCAAAAACTTTTCTTGATGGTTTACTGAAAACCAGTGGTACATTCCTAATTATTTCCAAGTGGCTCTAAATCGAAACAAAATCGCAAATTTCCGAAACAAACAATACGTTTTTAGCAGTAATCGGATATATAAGATTTTTTCCTGTTTTTTTTTGAGGATGATTGAAGAAAAAAGGACTTCAATTGCACTCAAACTGATGCCATTAAAAAACCTGTCCGTCTTTTGTTGATAATATGTAGACTGCGTGCTACACAAGTCGAACACTGGAGAAATTTGTTTTAACCTGATCCGGGTTGATCTTGGTTTCAACCACCCAACCCGGTCGAAAGGTCTCGTGTGGGTTACGATGCTCGAACTATTGGGGACAACTAAGAACAACTGCCGATGGCACAAACTCAAGGCAAATGACTCGAGTCGGCCACCTTACCACAGACGGAGTCTTGTCTCTCGGTCAGTCTCTGGTACGACAAGTCATCTCAATGACCTCATCGAAGGTAACAGGGGCACAAAAAGAATGCTGTGATGCTCAGTTCCAATCAGTTAATGGAACTGGGCTTTAGAAACGTCCTCACCGCGCAACGAAAGTTACTTGGTTTCAGGTACGGCTTATACTGTAAGACGTTGTTTGTTGGATTGAACAGGACCCGTCGCTAAGCAGACGGGCAGTTCCGTTTAAGTTCGACTGTGGCAATAAACGGTCGTTGCAAAGCCGGTTGGCCGGTTTCATCGTTGATCTATCGAGATTGTCAGCATTGTAAAATCGAGACATCGGGACTGTACTAGGAAACAATGAGCTCGTATTTCTCTAGGTGACAACCACCTCACGATTTGACTGTATTTCATGGTCAGACCTGACTGACTCCAACAATTTCTTTGGACGGTCTAACTACACCTCCAAACCTTGAGGCACATTTTTTTCCACATCGCAGACATTAGTGCAATTGTTGCATTTCTATTGACCGGAAAGACCGGTTAGTTTCGAGAAACTCAGCTTATCAACACTTACCCGGTTCAGAACCACCTTTAAAAATTGACACCGTTTTCGTGGTCCAAGCGTTTCCAACCTTCTGAAGGAAATCTCTCTACCGAACGCAGCGTGTAGATGTATGTGTGCTCGTTTGACATCAGAACTGCTTCACCTGGGGTCTGTGGAATAACTACTAGACCGGGCCCTGTCAATTTGGTCCAACTGAGATCAGTAAGTGCTAACTTACCTTAACATTTCAAATTACTGACTGAATCGTTGCTCCACTTGACTTTTAGACATCCCCGGATCAAGCCGACATTCAGCCGTTCTGCCCCAACCGACCGGTTTTCTAACGTTTGATAATTTAGTGTGCTCCACTGTTTGATCGTATCTTACAGTGCACACCGATGTCTCGGTACTGTAAGCTCATTCCCCCTTCTTTCACTTGGGTTTATTTTGACACTTTCCCAGCGACCGAACATTTGGATTGCGCTGCCTGTGGTATTCATGGGCGTCTGTGTGGCTTCGTTTCAGTGTACATCGTTGTGCTCCAGATAGTCGATTATTATTGCATGATACAAGCATTCGATAGCCTGGGATGTTCATGGCTGCGGCCCCTGTAGCGCAGCCTATCACACCATATCCACAGGAACCTTAGGGCTAAACTCGGAATTTAACCGCTGTGCCCCCTGATGGCCTCTGAAAAGAAGACCCATTAATCATTTTTATTCAGCTGGACAATAGACGTAGTTATTCTAGCTGTTAATCCCATGAAAGACGTCCATTTTAATCTTACAGCATTCTAATCGGTCGTCTGCGACAATGAACTGTATCCGTTTGTGGATACAGGACGTCTGTGGGAGAAACCAGAACGTGCTGGAAGTCCACTTCCGCTCCCTTAGATGTAGGTTCACCAAAGAAGGTCAAGCATCCCGGTGATCAAGGCGGACAGGAACTACAAGCTGACTGTTGGTTGCCTGACTTTCATTTTCATTTAGGACTAGGTACATCGGCTACTTGATTCCAGAGCCCAATTTTGAAATCCCGGTATTCAACGCAACTAACGACGCCCAGTAGTCACCGACCATAAAAAGTATGTGACCTATGGAGCAAAGTATGCACACGGCTCCATCCCAGTCTCAGCAGAAAGGAGACATCTTGCTTAGGCACCCGTTACCAACATTCATCCGTATATCCACCCCAGGAAGATGGGTCAACTGGACGCGTTTGTTTGGTTTGTGACACTCATCCGGATTCGACTCATTAAGGGCACGACAGTAACATCCTTCCATGTAAGCCATCCATCTGGTGCTCCGAAGAACTTTGCTACGATAAAGTTGCACGATATTGCATTGGCTACAACCCACCAGTTCAGAGAAAGTGTTATTTCTGTGCCGGACATTTCTCCGGCAGGTGTTTCAGTTTCGCAGCGCCGTAGAGGTTATATTTCGGAAATCTTCTCGTGAGTTAGTTGGCGGTCACCTGATTTCATCGGTTATTGTGACGGAAACACGTAGGACGACACCGACAGCCTCGAATCATCAGTTTGATTGTGTGTGTTATCTCGTGCTGTTCAATTGGAATCTAGTGCACTGATGTGAAAACCCGCATATGTGCCATCGGGAATCGAGTGGCAGATATCTAGCGCTGAGGTGTGCTGTGGAGAGGTAAAAGTGTCTCATGCGTGGAATAATTATGAAATTCTGCAACGAGTGCATACCTCAATCGGGAAGCGCCACAAATTACTAAACGCATTTGGCGGACTGCATTAATCCTACTGAACGAATCGAACTCTCCGTAGTTAAGCTTGCTTTAAAATCATCAACAGAAAACAAGATGCTCTAATGGATTTGAAAACTACAACCTACTCAGCTCACACAGCGGGTGGATGGACAATCTGAATGAACACAAACGTCAGAACGCGCAGAAAGTTATAACAAAGAGTATCCAGGGGGCACAAAAGTTCAACATGCGTCCTTAGATTTGGACCTCCTTGGCTTTCTGTTCATTCGTTTTGCTACCTTATCACGGTGCCAAGCTGTAGTGTAGCGCCTCATGACAGGTTTGACAGAGACGGCGTCACCGGTATCCTCGGTGGGACAATACGCCCACGTAGGAGAAGCCGCAGAAAGGTACATCAGGACAAAGTCGAAGAGCAGCGGCGATGATGCATGTTATGTGTCTGTACTGCTGATGTTCCTGCAAAATCATCTATTTTGGACCTACCAATTATTTTCTTATAAGTTATCCCTATAAGTTCACAATGATTGGAGGCTGCGCAATCATTTTTCGAAATGAATGTTGAAATGGTAGTGAACAAAAGTCCAGTCTAACGAGTAGACAAATAAGGATCATGAACACAAACACTTAGTCGATTACAGATATCGACAGCGTACACTAATCTGTGAGTATGAATAGAAACAACGAGTTACCTATCGGGTCCTGTAAAGCAAACATAGAGGTAGATAACTGCAATGGCCATGTAGATGCTGAAACTAAAAAAGCATGCCTCCAGAAGAGTGATTGTAGGCAGTTTCAGTTGGACTAAAACAATTATTGATCCTTGTGCTACCCTACAATTCATAGCAACCCATGCAGCATACACATTGGCAAAAATCAGGTACGCTTAGGTGCGTCTAGGCTTACGTTATTCGGGTGACAATACTAGTGTTCTGAATGAGAAAAGGTTATGGAAAATTAAGCTGTCTAGAAACCTAGCAGTAACCTTTCTATCATGATGGAAGCGTACTTCGGCTTGCGGCAGGTCTAAAGCTGACCGGCATCAACGGTGGAAGACTGAGTGTGCTATAAGTTTACCGTGATGATTCAAATGGTTAGACCGTCTGAAAACTTTGCTAGGTGCCCTGGATTTATGTCAAGTCTGTTTTTAAATTCATCTATTAACTTCGCTGTTTCGACAGACTCTGCTAGTCTGTCTCAAAGTGGACGCACCAGGACGCTGAAAGGTTGTGGTCTGCAAGTCAGGCAGTTCGTTGTACGTTGTAGTTCCCATAGGAAGACTGACTTGTCTGGATTCAACATAGTTCACGACGGATGATAGAGTTGTCGAAAGATTCATTATCCTAAAATTAAATCCAATGTCATTTGGATAGTGCCGTAAGAGTTGTTTCAGATGAAGCAGTCCGTCTGGATAGGATGATAAGGAGAGAACAGCCATTTGCTTAGTGACCTATTGCTGTGCTTTCTCAATAAGAACGATGTCCGTCTTCTTGTATATCCGTCGTTTTTTATAATTTTGTAATAACACGCAGTTTTCTCACCACTTTTGTTCATAGGCATTATATTGATTAAGCACTTATAGAGCTGTATCCACTATCCGTGTTTCTTCTTTGAACGAGGTACTGCGATTACTAGCAGCGCAACATGTCTGCCTATTATTAGGCCTTGTGACGAAGTTGAACTCATTTTGAAAGACACATCGTTTTTACACTGGCTAGTTACAGGGAACAGAACCCCTCCGGTTATTGTAGCCAATGTAACCGTTGGAAAGCCATATTAATGGTGCTGCACTGACAGTGTTAGTTTACCTGTTTGACTGATTTCTTGACTGTTTCTTCAACAATAAGATTTCTACACTTAATTTGTTTCTCATTCTATTCATAAGGTCTAAGAAGGGTAAGCCTAGAGATGCAGACACGCCGACGAGTTGAACATGGGGGAAAATAGTCTGGGTGAACAACACAGGCAACGAAGTTCCCAAGTTTGTCATAATACAACTACGTTCGTTTCATTGGTGTAAATCAGTGTGTGAATGTCAAAAGCCCACGTTCAAGTTGTGATGCTCTCATTGAATTCACTGATAACAAAAATGTCGTCCTTAACCTATATTGACCGTTTATCTGACTCACATTAGTCACTGTTTTCATATTTATTGTGTTGTAATTAGCCTGATGATCAAACACAGAAAACAAGTCTTGTTCGCTACTCTGTCATTCTCATGACTTCAATGGGTATTTTTGATCGAAAAGTATTAAATATTACGTGAGTTAATCTCAGTTTTGATACACATTTCAACATTTTCGTGCACTAGACATGTTAGATGATTTCACGCGGACCGCATTCGGTAAAAAGATTTAATCTTATCTTGTTCAGTATAAGTTAGAAAATTAGATTTCATACAACGACAGCATTTTTAAAATTACACGGATATGGTTAAGAGAAAAGAAGACGAAGTAACTCGGGGGCAAACCAGTAGTTGTTGCGTAAAATTCCACAATGACTGTTATGACTGAAATTTTAGAGTATAGTCTACCGATTTACTATCTTTCATCAAATAGTACATGAGTTCCCGTCCATAGAGATCTAAAAAAACGTGGAATAACTCACGTAAGTCCCGTACATGCAGATAGATCCAAGCGTTTCAAATACTTCGAGGTCCTGCTCAAATTTTCTATGCTTACATCAGTTAACTGAGTAAATAACTATTGGATTAAGAACTTCAACTTACTTGATTGAGACCTGCCAAGTGTAAGACAGTCAGGAAGCGACAACAAGAAGTCAGCATTTTTATTCCAACGTCCGTTAGACGCTAGAGAGTAAACTCATGTAGACACAGAATAGGCTCACTTGACAATACGACAAATCTGCATACTCCAGAAAAACACCAAAGTGTGCGAATCGTTGTAGTCCTTTGTCAGTGACAGCATCACAACCGGCTATTTTAAGTTCGCGTAGCTTTGGTAGAGTTCCAAATGAGACGAGACCCTGTCCGAACACACCAATAAGCGTTAGTTGTGGGGATGTGTAGGAAGGTGCTAGTAACAAGGCGCCCGATCAGTATCACGTCGGAAAAAATGCGCTGAATAATACTAAACATTCTATTAAATGGGAGTTCACAATATACAGAGTATGGCAGGAAGAACTTCAGACTTTTAACAAGTCAGCAGTTGGTGCTCTTGTTATTTGGCGATTAACATATTGTTCATAGCAGGAAAAGGCACGTTTCATAATATACACTCTCAGACCAAACCTGCGTGACCCTGTTCGCACTCAACAGTCAAGAAGAGATTTGAAATGCAAACTTCGTATTACAAATTCGTTTGTAATTCGATACTATGTCAACCTGAATTAGATAGTTGGTAGGTTAATTGATAGTACATCACTAGTTTAGAAATGCACAGTGTATCCTTGATTATTAATTTGTATGAGAATATGGCCACACAACTGTGACATTCGCAACACTGTAACGGTCACTGGAGTACACTAACGAAGTGACCCTGGTCGGATATTGGATACAATCTCAGCGACATTCAAATCAACATTTCTATTTGTCATTGGCTCGTTGGCATCAGCAGACGGCCAAGCATCTTGCATCACCGTGCTTATAGAGGACAAAGGGGACACCTACACACATCAGCCAACATTCCACCTTTCAAAACTTTGTGCTTAGTTGCCTTTACCTGCATGTATGGAAGAAGTCTATACCAGGGTGAACCCAGTTCAGTTTGTATTAATGTGGCTTGTGTTGTCAGGGCATCATCAAAGTAGTGAGCGCGCCTCAAGTTTTGCGCTGAATTAGCTTCAGTTTATCAAATTTCCCAAAATAACATTGTTTGCAAAATACGGTATAGTGTTGGCCAATTCCTTTTTATCACACAGCTTAGTTAGCAAATCCTCTGAAAACTATCGGTAATGTGGCGACACTCAGCAGATTTGATTTTGACCAGTACAAAAGTTTTAGGCCTTGAACCATCTGCTGGAATCAACTAAACACTCACTATGCCTTCTCTCGAGGTGGCCGAATAACCTCAGAACTAGTGAAAGGTTAGTGCGGTCAACTGTTTGAATTTGACGATCTGACCGAGCCTAACGTGAGGCCACTATTACAATGGTCAACAGGGCTACCCTCAAGAGACCATGGGTCCGAGTTGGATTACGGGCGTGCGACAATGGCTAATTCTGACAAGAACGAAACCCGAATCTAGTGTTTCTTTTCGGAATCGGCTGACAGAAAATCCTGTACGGAGACAAAAATCCCCAACGGTTGTGGGTGATGTTTACCTTGCGTCAACCAGGTCTCATTGTATTCATCGGGACTCATACAGCTTGCTAGTGTTGTCGTAATCTGTGGCCCGTCAGGTGTACTTTTCCTTGAAGACTGTGATCCTACATAAAAATATTATATTGCAATGAGTATTCATTCATTCATCCACAAAAGTCATGAGCTTGATTAGAAGGTACTGAGACCCCGGCTACTGTTCACCGCAGCAGTGACGTGGCATGATCTAGAAGAAAACTGCTAAAGGGAGTGAAAACTCATGAAATAAGGCTAAGCGAGTGAATTAATGGTGGTACAAATGTGGACATCCGTCTATTCCAAACCATCCAAAACAGCTTTTCCAACCATGCACTTAAATTAACACGAATAACCCAGTCTGACAACCGACAAATAACGACTTTGCTTAACAGAACGATCAGGGCTTTCGTATTTCGTGATCTCGTTGTTTGACTACCATACGGGTTTACCCAACTGCTGGTGACCTCAGTGTGTAACAGTCGGTGTGCAGACGCTCGGCTGGCATGCGGGACGCGTGACGTAACCACCAGTGGCTGTGCAGCGTGGTCACGTACCTTGACTGTTCCGAAATATGTATCGGAGGACGGCCATAGTGCTCACGTAGCCATTTCCTTTGATGTGGACTAACTGACGAAGACAACGTTCGTAAAACACAGCAAGTTTGGTAATATCATCATCGTGTACAGAAAAGGTTTTTGAACCGAAGTGTAGAACAGAACTCACACAGGCAGAGAATTTGAACTTCAAATAAGTTCATTGGTTACAAAGTTTGCTAGAAATAAATGGACTACATCCTTGAGTACATTTTGCATTTCGCACATGCTCGGAACCTTTAAAATCTGAACAGCCGTTGTCAAACTACCTGATCTCCGAATTTCGTGTTGGATAGGTTCACTTGCCTCAGCTGTTTGCACTGAGCCAACGATTCTATTGCCGAATCGGTGAGTAACAAACAGAATGCCAAACTGAGGTAGGCCAATTGAGGAAGTCTGCAAAGACAAACAAACTACTATGTTTTACCACAGGTTTGTTTGAGGCGGTGATAATGTGATTAACATGTTGTGGCTTATTGACAGCTTTCTCAGGTTTACATATCTCACAGGAGAAAAGTTAGTACTAACGTTTACGTGTCGGTACAGAATAGCCTTACCAATCCACAGACAGTTTTCACTAAACAAATTCCGCATTCACACAGATACCGCGGTAGAATTTCTGGCTGAACGGCTCTAGTACGCACACGGTAGGATGAATGAGACGGTGGCTAGAGAGCCACGGAACCCGTGCAGTGTTTTACCGATCTCGAATCCTGCAACTTAATCCTATTTAGATTCTGTGAGACATACTGGGCCTGGTTTCTGGGACAATAGCCGAAGCTGACATTGAGCCACATTAGCCCCACCTCCATTAAGATGCCCAGTCACAGACTGTCAGAACCATGGAGTATCAATATGGGAGACGAACTTGAGTTGAAGCGGCTGTCCCCCTAATAGACGTTTTCAATTCTGTACCAAACTGTCATCTACTATTCATGACCCTAGGACGGTTTGTTTTAATCTTCAAAAACTGTACACTAATATGGTTTGTGTGAGCGAACGTGTGCGTCTGTGAAGACCAGTAACAAGCGATCTTATCTATTCACTCTTTATGCACTGATGTCACGAGTTTGCACGCAAATAACCTTTAGGGTGTACATTTCGCATCTCTGCAGTAACATTCTTCACACACAGTCTATCAGGTTCACTAATTGAAATAAAATCAAGATGATTTCAAAGATTTTACCAATTGGAGGAAGGAGTTCTGGTGATAGAAACACGAGCTCTTGATTCACACTGAACACTTCGACTAACGAGATCCCTCAATTCCAGGTTAGTGGGCATTTTCAAGAGGAAATTAGGCCACTAGGTTTCCTGTGGTTACGCAAGTTATGTTCACGGAATTTCGGTCTAGAGTTATTCATTCTTCCTCATCTTGTATGATTTTTGTGAGACACCACATTTTAGAGTTCGTTGTCCTTTGGTACTGTTACGAGACGCATGTCACAACATAATGTTGCTTGAGTGAACGAAGCTTAAGAAAAAATTCTAGACATTTCTAGTAACATTTTTCATGCAAAGTATTCATGGTTGTTATTATGGTGAACTCAGTAGCGACGCGGGCCGCAACATCATCCACTTAGGTCTGCAGTCGTTTATACACGTATGCAGACATTGGAAGTTCAATATACATGCGGAAAATAATGACTACAGCACTATAATCAGCCTCGGTTGTTTGAGAAGAAAACTCATATGATGAACTGTTATATACACTTGGGATATATCTGAAACTCAAAATTACTTGGTAGAGGACCACGAATAAAATCATTTATTAAAATTATCCGTTCTGAATTTACTTTCCACACATGGCCAACACTGATCGATCAGTGAGTTTATCGCATCCAGCAAGGTAGAGCTCCCGCAGGAAGGTGGCATATGAACTGTCCGCCAATTGTTTCACTGCGATATCTGTCAGTTTGGTACATCCAGAAAGGTTCAGAACAGTTAGGTAAGGAAGGCTGACCAAATGATGTAGCAAAGTGTCCGAGACCTGCAGAAAAACAGACATAAATCAACTCACAAAAATTCCTGATTCTGGATGAGATAATATTGGTAAATTTTACGCTCATTTACTTACCTTATACCTTTAATAAGTTAATCTGAATTTAGACTCTGGATGATTTATATTGCTAAACTGGTGGTCCGCAATTGGCGATAAACATACCCCTTGCTGATCACAAGTAAGCCACTGTTGATTCAGCACCAGCAGCCACTGGTTTCTGCACAAAACTGAAATTATCCAGCTGATGAACTTCGATTTATGCAACTGAACTTGTGGAAGGATTCAAGACATTCGCAACACATTACTTTAACTGCAACAGTTCTCCAGTTGACACAGTATCACTCTTTAGCGATTCATCCGACTAATTGCACGTGAGTGACCCTGGAATGTCAGTCCTGTTTCACGCTATATTCCCCATGCTCCGCTTGTTCCGCATCGAACATTCAATGTGAACATTCAATGTGATTTAAAGAAACAATAAGCGATTCATGCTGAAAAAAATATCACATTGCACATACGTGGTTGATAACAGTTATGTTCCGTAAAAATGGTTTGAACGTTAGATCACCGTTTACCATGAGAGATGAGTGGACTAAGGGTACTTCTGTAGTCAAACTGTCACACGTGCTCGGGACTCTACCATGGCACAACTACAAAGATCATTGCCCTCCACCACACTGAGTGACACATTTCCCACCGATCCACATAAATTAGTTATAAATTTCTCCTCGAGATCTCTTTCGCGCCCACAGTTGGAAGTACTCTCTCTTGGGCTTCAGTTTAAATGTCCGCATAAGATTATTGAGACTTCGCAAGTGCAAACACAATTCGAAAACTTATGTGATTAATTGGGGAAGTTGGCACCCACATACGAAAAAAACCACCGTTGCATCAAGGTTAAAATGGTAGATCTATCATATCATTTCCTGAATGCTCCCAGCCAACAAAAAAATTCACTGCGGCGTGAACACTATCTAGCGTTCAAGGAACTAGTAAACTGGAAGGATGTATTCGTTTTAAAACCTGACAGATGATCCGGAGCTGTGGTGATGGACAGACAGCAATATGTGCAGAAAATGAATGTCATCCTTTCAGATGATACAAAGTTTCTACCGGACACCCAACCTGACAACACAATACTGGTGGAGAAACAAATTTGCCATGAGTTGCAGATTTCACTTTTACATAGATACGTAACTGAGAGAAAGTACAACTATATGAAACCCATAGATAGTACGACTCTGCATTTATACGGTTTACCAAACGCAAACGCCTTTACGGCCAATCCTTGCGATGGTGGACTCGCCTTATCACAAACTTGCCAAGTGGTTAGTGGATGTTTTACAGCCAGTTTGCGCACTCACTTCTCAATTCTGTATAAAGGAAACGTTTGAGATGTGTAGAACTGTAGATAAAATCGACTTGAAAGGAAAAGTTATGTGCTCTCTTGATGTAAACTCGTTCTTCACAAATGTGCCATTAAGGGAGAAGGTCGACTTCATTTGTGACTTTGCACTGACTCATAACATAAAGCTGCATGTCCCACCCAACATCTTGAAGCCTTTGATATTATTGTGTACCAAAAATATCAAATTTTACTTTCAAAAAATGGGATTTGAACAAATAGACGGGGTTGCGATGGGTAGCCCTTTAGGACCGACTTTGGCTGAATTTTTCATGTCTATGATTGAGCTCCGCCTCGCGAATACATTGCATGACACCCCGCTTTATCGACGATATGTCGACGACATAATAGTATTCGCACAAAACAAGGAGACCATAAGAAAACTATTGGATTTATTGAACTCCTCGCACCGAAATTTAACGTTATCGTCCGAGTTTGAAAAAGAAGACGTGCTCGTCTTTATGGACATCGGCATCAAGCGACGGAATGACGGTACAGTGTGTCGATGGGTACATCGCAAGTCTACCTGGGAAGGACAATATTTGAATTTCAACAGTTTCTCATCCATACAACACAAACGCTCGTTCGTTCGTTGTCGATTTCACAGAGCGGGAACTATATGTACCGGTGATACACTAGATGCCGAGCTGAAATTTATTCGTGACACCTTGGTCTCTAACGGTTATCCACTGGGTTTCATTGCCTTTCACAGTAAGCCGAAATTAATAAACCCACAGGAAACGTCTGTCCCGAAGAAACCGGTGTATGTGTAGTTACCGTACAAAGGAGGGTAATATGTCGTTTCTAACGCGACGACTGATGCAGGCCATCCAAAGGACGTATAATGCAGCTACACTGCTCTTACTCAGTCGCACCAAGTCACTCACCCTTCCTCACATCAAGACGTGGACGTCAGAGCTGTCCACTTCACACTGTACCTACCAGTTCACCTGCAGCTGCGGTGACGTTTACATTGGCAGAACTGATCGATCCATGCGCCTTAGAATGAAGGAACACGTGCCCAAGTATATCGAGGACTTGATGTGTGGTGTGACCCGACGCGACCCTATCAAACAACGCAAGCAGGCTTCTTCGAGCGCCAGACACCTGCTAGAGACCGGTCATGTGGTCGACCCGACAAACGCTTTCCACGTGTTGATGCGTCATCACAAGCCTGTCATCCGTAAGTCACTCGAAGCGCTGCTAGTCACGCGTAGCAAACCGGTCCTCTGTGTGCAAAGCCTGTTGACCTTGAACCTCCGTCTGCCATGGTTTTGACCAATGACAGACTAGTGTATACATTAACTTGATATATGAACTTAATTCGCTTAAATAATTTTTGATTTTCACCGCTGTTATGTGTTAGCAACTGGCGAGAACATACGAAATGGTATTACCATCTTGCAAAACCGGTCTTCTGATTTTACTGATCAAATAAGTGTACTTTATTTTAATTTGTACACAGAACCGCATAAGTATGACAATAATACCAGTGAACGAAATTTAGAATTCATTTCAAAAGAAATTCAGAGGACTATCTGTAAAGCTAGTGGGTCTTCGATGAAATGGAATGACTAACGTTTGCTTATAATTTGTCATTTTTAACACTAATTTATCCAGGAATACTGTACTTCTGGACTGGAAAGAATAAACTTTTAAACCTGATTGGTGATACACATGGTTTCTATGCAAAGCCAAATCTACCGTATTGGAAGTAACAGGGTTGACGTGAACACTGGTGTGAGGACATACTTTCGAATACGCGTTAAGGTAACAAATTTAAGATACTCTTAATCGGCTAAGCCTTGCTCAGATAAGGTTAGGGAACTATGTTACATGGATGACTACTTACTAGCACAGTATCCGATAGCATCGTTGTTTTTTTCGAACACAATAATTCTGAAGCTGTGAACCTAACAGCTCCAATTCTAAACAGGGCAGCTGTACCTACCACTCAACAAATATTTTATCATGCATATTAGTAATAAACACACATGTTCACATAAACGATGAAAACGAAACCGAATGGTGTTGACAATGAGTACAACAACAAATAGTGCTCCTCACCTGAACAATAAAGGCGATCTACACAGTCATTCGTAAATGAGCTTCCTAGAAGCACCATAAAAACACCTACTGGAATGTCCATGTTCAACCAACTTTATTAAATAAGTGTGTGCTACTGCTAAATACCTATTACTGGAGTGAGAGATTAAGAAGCTTGCCAGCAGCTATAAATCCTTGTGATTTGTAGACCAACCAAAACACTCCGTTCAACTTAGAAAGGCACCAAGGATCCCTGAGATGGCAGTACTTTTCACTGTGATTTACTCAGTACCTTTTAAGGGAGGTGTGCAAGCGTACAGTGGATGTGAGACCAGCCACCCATAAATCACACTTTTTGAAACATGGATCATGTGGCAACGGTTGCGTGAAGGAAATTGATGAGGGGAACTCTTCTATTAGAAAACCTGTGGGTTCCCTGTGGCAAAATTCTTTTAACTGAAAATTGCAAGTAGGTAGTTGCTGTCAAGAAACGTTTGAGAAGAAAATAGCTAAAAATAAAACTAACCAGAGGATGGACAACTAAATACGTAAACGAGCAAAACTCAGTCACTTCAACAACAATTGCTTGCATACCTTAAAGAGCTGTTGAAGTGTGGATCAAGCAACACGTGTCACAGTTACTGAGTGATATGCTATCGAACCCGTTAGTAAACGATATTCGATAGGGCCGATACGGCTAATTCTTCGTTACAAGATGCCTATTGAGTACAAGTCATATTGTCACAGGTATACCTAGGTTTATTGTCTTCATTCATACACACGGTTCACAAATGCTTAAGTCATCTTTGAGCAGTTGATCTCATGCACTCAGAAGTACTTAACTTTCAATTTCTTCCCGCCCCAGACCTTGCATTAGGCAACGTTTGCTGCCCGGAACAGTTTGTACGCTTCATTAAATGCCGTGTCAATTACATGCTGATTATATGATTAAGATTGATAAGAGTGTGCGGAATGAACGTGTTATTTTCATTCACCGGATTAAAACAACTTACGTAGTTGATAGCGGATCTCGGCCTGAGTTTGAAAGGTCACAGTAACTCGTCTCGGAAGTGTGTGAATGTCTGTCCATTCCACACGTTTCAATACCTGCACGATCTGTGTTTCGCATGGTCCCGGCCTGACTGGTTTTCGATATATTTTTAACCGTATGTAGCGACAGTGATGACAAGGCGTAATCATTACTGGTAAACAGATGTGACTTGCTAGTAAGTCATGGTGTTGGTAAATGATTATGTTACTGTTTAATGAGAAAACTGTACATTCATGTCGAACATGATAACAGAGTCCTATCATTTTCAGTCGGTCATGGGTCAATGTAAGCTAGCCACAACTAGAACAGACAGATATCTTTCGCGGAAAAATGAGTGAAAACTGTTTTTCTTCGATAAGCCTAACAATTTTTCGACAATCTTGGGCTCATTTTGAAGGAAGTAAAAGACCGGGATTCTGTACGAGTACCCGATACTGACATCCTGTCTGATAGGGAAGCAAACAAAAGCTAGAGTGGATGGCGAGACGAGTTACCTTACTTAGTGCTGGTTGACGCAGTGCCGATTTATCTGCAGAGGTGAATCGATATTCACTTTGCATTGTTACGATTGGTGACTTTTTACCCGAGTGAACGGCCGTGTATCTGTTATACAGTTCACCCAACACCTTTGCAGAGCGCTTTTACGACCCAAAACTTTCGTTCTGTTTGGAATGAATCCTCTCATTTGTGTACGATGAGTTGACCATTCCGGTTTGACTGAACTTTGTGCACAGTCAGGACGACCAGTCATCTATATTCCTCATCCGTGCTTCTTGTTCAGCCAGTAAATCAAGTGGATTTTCCTTGGTCCCATGTCTGTATAACTGCACGACACAGATGGGCCAGTTTATGCTTCATATTTCTAGAGAACGTTATTCTTTCAGGCCACTAAAGGTGTCAAAAGATTTCCACAAGGAATTCATTGTTACGGACGTATGGTCCATTAATTAATTTCCACATGAATGCAGTAGACACACATTTGTCAAGACAAGACGCGAACCTATTAGAGACATTTAGAAACATTTGAACCCGCCTATTTTTGTTCGTTCAGATGCACGCTACAGATCAGGCGGAATTCAATAAACGGTTTACTCATTCACGACTTGTTGCGTTTGTGTCTGGGAAATGAGTTTAAAGACGATGTGGCGCTTATTTCAAGCATCTTAGAAGTAAATTGACAGGGACAGGTGGAGGCCAATCAAGACACTTTTCAGCTTACTTGAGAACAGTTGAGTAAACTCAACTGTGTCAGATATTCCATAGTAGCTGTATTCGATATCACTTCATTCGGTAAATGTTGACTGTTCATCTGTGCTGGAACTTGTTGCGATGGCTCTGTTGGAGAGGTATCAAAGCATTTCCCACTGAAATCTTGCAAATCGGATATAAGCAGACGACGAAGGCCTTTTCGAATGACACCGGACAGACCTTTATCGGTCAGTTTTTTGGTTGACTGCATGGTTAGTTTTAGCTTTGCACAGTTTTGATCGGTGGCCTCATCCAACTTCTCCCCTCTTTTGCAGTTCACTGCATGCGCTGAATCCGACTTCCCTGTCTTGATTACCGGCTGATACACCGGTTGGCCTTGCGCTGGTATGGGGGTGCCAGAATTGATCAGCTCCAAGGTTTCGATTATCGGACAACAAGACCCAAGAATCTGTAGCACGCAAAATATGCATCGAGTTGTAGTTTGAGCAAGCCCGAATTCGTTATGATGTACCCTGCCTTGGCAAGATCATAGCATAAACTTGCATTTTAAGTCTAGAAATAAACACTACCTTAAAAAACGGAAGGTTATCAAGATGGGTACCTGATTAAGTTCATCAGACACGGAAGAATCATAACTACCTTAAGATATGCAGCGGAACTTTTAACCGTGATAGCTTGAGTACCTACTAACAAATAACGATATTTCAGTGATAGTCAATGAAAAGGCTAGGTCAATGGTTTGGATGTTTTATGCTGGGATTGATGAATTCAGCGGCGATCGACGGGACAGCGTCCTGTCCTGTTCAATCGTGTCTGCCTTTCCGAACCGCACCCAGTCACAGCCGACTGGAGCGTGCCAATTGACTGTGTGCAGGTGGTCGCTGTCAGCGTGCGTGCGTGTGTTCGCGTGTGGAGGTGAGATTTCGGGCTGGTGTGTGGACGCACGTATACAAGTTGAGACGGTGAGCCTCACGTAAACCAGATGGCTCGTCGCGTGATGGGCCGCGTGAGAGGGTGAGATGACGTTTACAGATATGTCGCGAGCTCGTGACTAGAGAATGGCGACGTGGAAGTCGTGCATCTAACGTAACAGTTAACACAGGCTCCAGATAAGTCAACTTACAAACTACCGATGAGTAGTCGGGGGTTTGATTTATTTTCAAATTGACCATCACTCACATTTGATCGCAGCGTTCGCATTCAGATAGACTTTCCAGCCAGCCTCTTTCGAAAAGAAGCACTAGACTCGAGTTTCGCTCTCATAAGAGCTCGTCAGTAGTGCATATCCTTGCCACGGCCGGGATTTGAACTCCGGCCATTCCAATCACGAGGCAACCGTGTTAACCACTGCGCCATCGACTTCACATTAGGCACGACCGAATTATCAAATCTGAACGCTCAACCACTCTCGACTACTTATCGGTAATCTAAAATATCGCCTTGCGGGTTTAATGAGTTCAGTGATCTTGATCTGTCTCGGAAGTCCTAATCGCGGGTTTATCGAATGGAATTAACAGGACAGTCACTGTGTCTCCTCTCGAGATGATCGGGCAACTTATATTCTGCTGGCCATAATGTTTCCGACCTGACCTGCGTAGATGTATCTCGCATCGCTATTGACTGACTGGTCGGCAGACCAGCTATACCATTTTCCACATCTGTTTCCATTTTAGGCACGAGATTTTCCATTACATCTTAAAACAAATCAATTTGGTGCATTAGATTTTTCATCTTTGATTCTTGGACGTGACGGCAAGAACGCGATTGGCCCAACTAACCCTAAGGGACGAACAATCTTAATTAGAGTGCTTCCCATTGGCTACTTTGGTAGAGGAAGTGATTTGGATTATTGGAGGGATGTCAACGGATTTGCTTAATGAGAACCGGGTTAACGGGTTCCTACTAAGTCATCAAACCGCGGGCCGTATTGGTTCCTTTGGCAGGTAAGGGGTTGCGAGTGGTTAGGGGTGTCTGTGACTCTCACGTCCAATAGGAGTGAGGTTTGGGGTCGTGGTAGGATTCGAGCTGTGATGTGAGAGTGAACCAGTGTGTAAGAACATTTTCATTATTTCTCTCACATATATGGGTGGTGGACGCAAGTACATTCACATCAGTCCCGAAACACGCAGACGTATTATCGAAGCATTTGAAAGGGGCGATGACTAGCGCACGGATGCCCTTCTGAACGGAGTCAATTGTAATACCGTTCACATGTGGATTGCATCAGTTATGAAGCTCAGCCTCGTAAGGGATAAAGAAGCATGATTCTGACAGAATCAGAGATCGATATGTTGTTGGAGTTGATTTTCTTGGACCCAACGATTACACTGCAATTTTTTGAGATTGTGCGTGAAGGCTGAGTTTGAGAAGGTGTTGTCGACCACAGCGATTAGTCAATACTTGGATGGCCGGTGCATAACTGTCAAGAAACTGCACCAAGTACCCAATGATATGAAGTCAATTGAGAATTCGGAGTTACGGCGACTGTTTACATATCGACTGATGGAGTGTTGTGCAAATGCTGACTATTTGCTGGATAGACGAGACAAACTTGAATTTGCTCTGTACGATGTCAACGGAACGTTCATTAAAAGGAACGAGAGCATGCATATCTGTAACAAACATTCGAGGCCGTAATTTTCATTTGACTGGAGCTATGACACCGAGCTCGATAGTAGGCTATACGACGAGGCGGGGAGCATACAACATCAGCGATTGCAGAGGCTGGCTGCGAGCCCTGCTAGATCAGATGAAGATCACTACACCCATATCAAACATTGTGCTGATATGCGACAATGCACCATGTCACACCGATCTGGAAAGTATGTTTGCAAAGGAGTTATACAATGGAGGACAAGTCTTACGATTGGCACCCTATTCACCAAAGTTGAAGTCAACTGAGAATGTCTGGAGCATGGTGAAAGCAAAAGTTAAAAGACAATTGCAGATGCACCACGAGACAATAATAAACGGAGCCCTCCGGGGTGTGTGTGTGTGCAAAGTCAACAGGAGTGGAGAATGCGGGCCCTGGAAAGAGTAGTCATTTCTGCTAAGTGCGACGTCATCGGAGACCATTGCCCTGACTTCGTTCGTCATGTCGAAAGATGCCATATGCAGGCGATGATCGTTGAAACGGTTGGGTCACAACCGTAAACCCACATCATCTCAGTGAACGAAGAATGCTCTATTCAGAGCAACCAAAAATTGATTTTGTACTTCCTACTTTGTTGGAAGTTGGCGCTGATTAAACTAATGCTTGGCCTGTGAATGTGCCTAGATTACGTAAGATTTTCCGTCTTTTGTTTGCATGGTTAAGAACAACTGAGCTACCCACATACTTCAGATAATCGAATGTTTTACGTTCGCGATTGAAATTAGTGAATGAACTGTTAGCATCTGGCGACATGCCATCTTTCTACAGTAGTTGACCGCTCCTTCAATAGCACTGCAACCCAGTCGACAAAGTGAACCGTGTGTACATATATAAAGGTAGAGCTGTCGATTGTCAAAGCTGTTTGCCTTTTAATATTGGGTCTCAGCTGGCTAGTCCGTGCAAGGTATGTCCTACGCTACCTGAATGCTGGAAATCACCCTGTCCATCATTTTGTCTTAAGGTGTACGCAGTACACCCGTTGTTGTGTCTACGCTGAATAATCACCTCCCAAGGTTCTCAAAGCAGCTTTTGAGGCTGGCTTGAGGATATTTTATCTCATTTGTGTTCAACTGAAAAAGGACAATGAAATATAGAGAGGCCTGGATTGACAATCCTTTCGAAGTTGTCTTCCTTTGCGTACAAAGGCCAGCCCAGCACTGTTCCGACTGATCCTCGGGTCCGGTTCGTTCAGTATTAATGAGTTCAGATGCCAACTCCAAGTGAGGCAACCAAACATTTGACTGAGTTGCCAGGGCACCATTTAATGAGTGATAGTGAGTAATGACACAGGCTTCTTTCTCAATCTGACCTGGAGACCACGGGGTGAGGGATGTCACTGAACAAAGCTCATAGTACGTTTCCACTTCGCAACGGTGGAACAGGGTCAGTTGATCTGTGCTCCAATTTGACCGTTAACCCGGTTCTCATTAAGCAAATCCGTTGACATCCCTCCAATAATCCAAATCACTTCCTCTACCAAAGTAGCCAATGGGAAGCACTCTAATTAAGATTGTTCGTCCCTTAGGGTTAGTTGGGCCAATCGCGTTCTTGCCGTCACGTCCAAGAATCAAAGATGAAAAATCTAATGCACCAAATTGATTTGTTTTAAGATGTAATGGAAAATCTCGTGCCTAAAGTGGAAACAGATGTGGAAAATGGTAGTCTTCTGTCGGTGTCTATCAGATCTGACAGCCGTCGTTAGGCCACCGCATTCTTGTTGATCATTCATCACATTTTATTCTGACCAGCTGGTGTGCATGTCTGCGTCACAGGAAGAATGCATTTTCTACTTACTGTCTTCGTCTTGAGCTAAAGATGACATTTATATGAGTTGCTTTGTGTGCCTAAGTTGAGTAACGACTGAAACGCATCAAATGCACGACCGCAAGTCTGATCGAATTTCAAGAGCGCAGACTATACACCGATTATCGTGTGATTTTCAAACTCGAATTAACTGTACTGGTGTTGTGAACCCAGAAGGCGGATGACACGGAGGTTGTTTTACTGGAGAAACCAATACACCACTTATGCGTCTCAACGGGACTGGGAACAAAAACACTCATTTGCACACCGCACTCTTCTGAGGATGCTCCAGTCGCTTTGGACACCATGTCTCAGTTCCATCATGTGGCGAAAGTCATCAAATGTCATTTTGTTTTCCAACGATCCTTTTCGTATCTCTCCCGTATTTATCCTGCGAACATTTCGAGCCAATCGGTTACTGAATAGTGGTGTGAGTAGTATATGGCGACCGTCTATCTTCACTACGCTAGTAAAAATCAGTGCGCATTCCCGTGTGTCCCGTTCGAAAGAACTGGTCTTTTAAGAAGAGTTATTAGTCGCAGTTCTTAGGACAACATTGTATGGCCCTCAAGAATTGTCTTGTTTGGCCAGATAGTCATATTCCTCTGAAGTTTAAGTGGTATTTCTGTGGATTGAAAACTCAGTACCGATTAGTAATTCGTCCGCGTTGCCAGAACCATATCAACCATGTTGAATATAGCCTAACCCGAGTTGCAACATTGCATCTGCTGCCGTCACTGCTCGGAACAGTTTCATGTAGCTTATGCTCAGCCAACTACTTTGAGACGGATTTTATCCTATTCCAGTAAAGATAGCAAAGGGACGGATGTTCAAAGTACCCGTTTGATGTCATGAGTAAAGGCTTGTAATTCATTGCTTGAACAATGAAGGAACAGAGGAATGATGCGTTTTGCAGGCAGTTGCAGTGTTTGTAATTGTCAACTGTGTTCATTTTTCGAGACCATTTTGGACTATATATAATCTAGAACGGCAGTGTCTTGGATAATATTTTAGCTTAGGCAGTCAAGTGCCTTTTTCGACACATCGAGTGTCTAACCGTTATGCAACCAATGTAGACTTGGCAATGTCGCGAACAGAAATTCTGAGCTCACGGTAGAAAATCTATCACTCAATCGGTGGCCAGCTATATTTCGATAAGTCAAGAAGGTAAACAGACGCACCCCAACAAGGACACGTAAGGTTAGACTGGGGACAATTTGCGGGAAGAGGTATGGGAGTTTATACACTCAGTTCTTACTGAAGTACAAACTAAGATAAATAGAACATTAGCTGAAGTTGCCATTTTGTGGTTTGCCGTGTTGAATTCTAGCTACCGGTGTCAGTATCGTAAAACAACTCATGACAGTTAAAACTAAGGGGCACGTCCACGAATGTTTCTCTTCCCCAGACTGGAACATAGGTTACTCATCTTCTGTGTTTGGGACCTAAGAGAAGACTGCAAATAACCTGATTTGAAGCAGTTAATATTGACATTGCTTGACTACTTATGAGTTGAATTCAACAAAAGAACAAACGATTCTGACCTAAAAACCGTTTTCACTCATGAATGCAAATCAGTTCTGCCAACTACGCGTAACTGCCTTAGGGTTGATGACCAAATTTCAGGCGGTAATATTCTAAGGAATTCTTGTCACTCCACTCTTGTTCGTTTTATCGTCCTCGACATTTATTTTCTGGTCGTACGACAACGAGGAATCGAAATCAACCGCTGGTGAATCGTTATAGAGGTCGACGTTGTCAATCAACGGCTGCTAGCAAACAGACACGCTACGGCTCACGTAAATCTCCAATCCGTGCAATTTTGCAGCTGAAGGCGAAGAGTTTGGTGAATGCCTAATTGCGGGTGGGCAATAACAGTGACTGTCTGCGAAAGAGGAGTGGCAGGACAGTTGACCTACTTAAGGAAGCTTCAGATGTACGACTGCCGTTAGCTGACAGAAGTGTCAGCGCAAGGCACAGTCAAACTTAGCAAGCGTGCACTGATTAAGTTTAGGTTGTATAGCAGTGTGCTGCCACGTTCTTGGCACCATTTCGGTTTTCGTTTGTGTGATTCGTATGCATGACTTTCTGGACCTTTGGCTCATGCTAGTTCGTACTGTTACCTTCCACAGGACTGTCGCTGGAACCCCTTCTTTGGAAGAACGCTGTTCCCCATGTTGCGCAAACGTTGGTCCACGAGCGCACCAAACAATCTGTAAAAAACGACCGGCTTCTATGTTACAATATACAGCCGGCTGACAAAACCGTTTGTAGCGTCCGTGCATTTGACACTTGAGAGGAGAACACACTTTTTCTGCCATTGTGAAAATCCACTATTGAAAATTGATCAAAATTGTTTACCCGGCCTATGATCTATCACTAAGGAGACTGTTTGTATGGCACCCAGCAGCATCAGTAAGTTTATTGGGACCTGCTATTTCGTAGACAGAGTGGCAGTGGGTTTGAAGCGGTCACATCGAAGAAGAACACCCTTCGAGATGTGGAACGTCTGGGTAATATCCTTTCGTTATTCTAAATTTGTGTGAGATCCAACTTGAAACGTGTCACTGCTAAATACTAATTGAATCTTGAAACTGTGAAAATATGGACAGTTAGGTGTTATTTCATGAACTAAGCCTGCTTACCTCAAGTTCGTCATCCGAGATGCATGGCAAATTGTTCAAAATCCAGTAGCGCACTTTTGTCAAACTTTGAAAGATACCGGCAAAGCCGGTGGATCCCAGCTATATAGGAGACAAAAATCTGGCTTAAAACATCTAACTAATGAACCGTGATAATCAAATCTTTAACGTTAACCAGGTTAGATCACATTCTTTGAGTTCCAAAAAATTTCCGGTCACCCGATTTACGGAGTGGGAAAAGTTTGTTCCAGTTATACTACTGTCAACGTCAATCCGTAATGCCGGTCTCCGTCGATAGTGGACATTAGGTTGGAGGAGGGCATATTGCCTGCTAGCCGAATGGCATCATATAGGAGATGTCTGAATCGTCATACCTAAATGTATAACCCCGTTCTCTAATGAGTAATACTCAGATTACCTAGCCGTCTGGTCCACAGAATACAGTGACTGCTCTGTTTATCCCAGTAGATAGATCACGTGGGTCGACATAAAACCTAGTGAACAATGTTTTTATGATAAGTGAAAACTCAGGATTTTTGTTGGCTACGAGTCAGAAGTCATTCCTATTTGACTGGGGTTTGTACATACAATGAAGCCTTCTATTGTATAAAGACTAAGGCCTGCAGATGTCTACTAAAAAAAGGGAAATTTAGACCCGGTGTTTGATTTTGCGGCGTATCAGCCCATATCCAAGTGGCTTTCGTATTATATGCCCTCAAGTAGTTTTTTCTCAGCGGTGGTGAAACGTGGGTATAGAATTCGGGGAACATGATATCACGGATGAAAAGCTAAACACGCGGCATCATTCACCTGAAAAGTGTGAAGGCTCACATTGGGATGTAAACTAAGTTTGACCTCCACTGAAACACTGGTATAAAATATCTTCTTCGGTAAACCTAACGGGCAATCTAGTTACGTAACTTGATAACTTGACCTTCAGCGTCTGTGTTTGGGTGAATGTCTGTTGATCAAGGTTGAGCCGAACGTGCTATCAGAAGCTATCAAAATGCGATAAAGGGCCTGGTCGACAAACACCAAATGGCGGAGTCCGTTTTTTTCTATGGGATGCCTGGATGCTTGATAACCAGGACCAGCTGTTCACATCACGATGGCACCAAGTGAAAGGGAATCAGTTCATTATCACAATCTGATTCCACCTTCGAGTACCCTCAAGTGAAATACGCATTTTGAGTTGAACTGGGCAGTCAACTGCCCCCTCGGCTGTCAGGATTCATATCCCTGCAACTCAACTACTGTCACATTGTACTTTTGGAAGATAAGAACTCGTGTCACTTCTGCAACGTCGAAGTGGATACAACCGACTTTGATGTTCAACCACAAGGAGCAGTTGATCGCATTCTAATGACCGTATTTCAGTTTATGGTTTGAGTAAATAGGTAACTAGGTGCCTCCTAAAAGTTTTGTTGTAGTGACATACGGCCCTTCTTTCAACCCACAAATTCTTCCAACTTTACCGTCTAAAATACTGCGATCTGCTCACCCAACTGCCAAGAACAAACTCACCTTGTTTGTGATCGTTGAACATTTGTTGAAGGATTGATATTGATAACCTTTTTATTAATTTGCTTGATTCAACTGCGATTACGCGAGTAGCGCAAGATGTGGTCGCTACCCAGTGACCGAGCAAATTGAAGATGTGAGTGGGAGAAGATATAACGTGTCATGCGGTCAATGCACAATAAACTGACCAGAGCATTGGGACTAGAAGAAATGTTTTGGCCCAACGTTTCACTGATCAAAATATGCCAGTAATCTGCTCATGAAGCGAAAGCTCTGTGTTTGATTTAATTGTAATGTTTAAGTGCTCCCAGCCCAAGTCTATGAAATATTTATTTATGCATATTAACCTAACATCCGTGAGCTTCTCAAATCTAAACATTTCTTCAGTGTTCAAAAGTTTTGGATTATTTTCGTCCATTACACATGGTTAGTTACCATGGGTGACAGTAGTTTTACTAGCAGATAGGATAACCTTTTCACAGACGTGAATAATGTACCTATGGTGGATAGACACTAACCACTTGCCTAAACGCGGCTCCGATTATGCAGGCTGCAAACAATATCCAGGTATTAATTGTGAGATATTGATTAAAAATGCAAAACTTTAGCGTCACCCTGTACATCAATCATTTACAAGGGCCTTGTTTTTTCGCCTAACGTTTCTACAGTTTTGCAGTGAGTGCTGCGATTTTCAGTAGGTTGAAATGGAATGTGTAAATTATTTTCATTTTCGAGTGATCTGGTATACACCGATAACAGTTGTGCACTGGTCACCCCACGACTAGTCAACACTTAATTGACAGTGCTTGAATCTAAAGAGATTGCACCCGGGTATCTCACTTCGAACTTCTACTCACGATATGTTCACGCCATGAATAAAATCGTGGTAATTATTTCATTCACTTTTGCACATCAGCCCAACGGCTTGTTCTAGCTGATTCTTCAAAATGTTGATCCGCGTTTTGCATTATACGTCTCCTGAATTGTCTTTGCCCGTGGAGTTTGAATTTGGCTTAGATAGACGCTCAGATTTGGTCAGTTCGTCGTATCATTATGGTTATTCGTTAACCATTGTTTCATCGTCCGGGTGGTGCGTATGTTACAGCTGTCAGGATGAAGCACCAAACGTTTGTCACTGTAATCGTTCATAATTGACAACCATTGGGCACAGGTTGTTTGAGTATACAGCTGAACCTCTTCCTTCCCGTGCAAAAACTTTGGTTTTGAATTCTTGCACTTCACAACCCACTTCATTAAAGTTTTCAAGGGAGTGTTCAATACATGTATCGGATTCTTTCGAAGAGTTACGCCAGTAATTTTTCTATTTATCTGTACAGTCAAAAAGCAAATGCCGTTGCATCCGTCATGACCATCTTGTTTTAGCCACCATCTTGGATGACGTGGTCTACAACGCTTTATGTTCCTTGATTTCTGCGTTATTTGTTTGGGAGCGCTAGTTGTCAAAACCCTCTCAGAATCCCTTACGGCCCAATGAAATGTACCCTATAAAAATTCGGTCACAAACCTAGCTTGTCATTATGTACACTACAGTTTCATACAGACACCACACGTACCACCAGTTCTTTTGCCTGAAGTGTGTAGCTATTCATCGTGCCGTTTCTTTTACTCTTACGATACATTCCAGAATTATTTCAATGCAATCAGCGAACAGAAACAAAAGCTTGTCTCTCGGACAATTTGTAAGATGCACGTGTTTGATCATTCGGAGTCATTTTTGTTTATGCTCCTCTCTTGGTTAGTAACGTCAACCTTAACAAACAAACAAATTCCAGACTGTATCAGACGTCTTGTTTAGAGATGAAGCGTCTTGGTCATATTTTTTGACAGTATGCTCACCAAACAGCCATTCTTGGCGGGCATTATTGCGGGAGAGCACAGTATACTATGGTGTAACAAGAACTTCTTCTCTCTGGCTTCTTTCTTTGGGCTGGTTCAGTTGAGGGAGACGAGTTATTCTTATAAAGCTTAACAACAATTATCCAATCTCTTTTGACACCTTACTCATCGTGTTCACCGAACGTACCATTTCCAAACCTTTTGAGGTAGGCGGTTCCCGTGATCATTTCCAAATCGTGTATATACCTGCTTCTGGTGACTGTGAAATAGGTGATTGGTTCTTTTGAATGTTGTTGAAACCTACTTTGGTTTAACTGTGTCGTTGTACAATTGTAATACACGTCGTCGTTGAAAATCGTATTGTTCAATCAAACTTTCTTATTAAATACAAAATCCATATCGAAACTGTAGGGACTCTTTACTTCAGAATTGTTGAAAATTAAAATTTTCGCATATCCCGCATACCGGACAAGCATTTCAACACCTTGGAGCCATTATGTTCATTTCACCTTTCCAAATTTTTTTGTTTGAGTGGTAAGCCGAAGAAAGTCATGCTTTATTGCAGTTTACTCACCTGAACGAACTGTCTGTACGTTTGTCCTCAACGTCTACAAACCCTTATTTAATGGATGTAATCAATATTACCAAATGCTTTCTCAGCCTAAGATAACAACAAATCCTGTTCAGTGGTAGTAGTTTAGAGAGGCATCCGTTAGTTTCGCAAAAGTGTTACGTGCAATTCTGAGAAACATGTTTCAGTCATCTGAGACCACTTAGCCGGCATTACTGTGGGTATGCTGGGTGCTTCGCAGAACTGAGAATATATCTTGCGGAAGAAATCAAAGTATATATATACTTAGGTTTCGACACAGAATTTCCTGCTGCATCTGAAATACAACACTTCGGGGGTGCATTGTTTCTCTTTTCCTATTTAAGACAGTATCTACATCTTGCAGGTCGTCAGACAGTAACCTGTGCACCATGGTAACATCTGGTTTCAACCCAAAAGCATATGTTCGTTTTTTTCGTTATCAGGTGCGTTCGTTTGGTTCGACTTTACTTGACCTCTTCATAAATACTAACAATTTCGAACGTGCTCTGCTCTCAGTGTTGAAATCTACGTAAATTGAACAACACTCAGTTGATTGCAGCTGTCGCATCCTCATAGACTTTCCAGCATCCCATTTTCAAAAAGAAGCTCCAGACCCTAGTTTTGTTCTTGTTAGAGCTGGTCACCAGCATATATCTTTACCACGGCTGGGACTAGAATTCCGGTCACGCTTTCATGAAGCGACCATGCTGACTACTACACCACTGACCTCGCATAAGGCGTTAATCACAAGCGAATGTGGCTGAGCGATCACACATGGTGAGCCAGTCGTGCCTGGTCTCGGCTGAGACAAGGATATGCACACTTGTGGGGTGATGTTCATTTTATATGAAAGCCCAAATTCCCAACCACCTATCAACACCCTCAAATGATGATGGAGAAGCTACAACTCAAGGTGAGAGATGGATAGCCGAAATTACATAAAGTTAAAATTGTTCCAGGTGTTTTCTTTAGTCAGGTTATAGCAGGAATAGAGGAGACGGCTGATCAATAGCTGTTAACCCCCACAGAACCATGAGTTGTGTCGGACCAAATACATAATGTGATTAGGCTTGTCTACCTGTTTAATACACGTGAGTGGTTCGTATGCATCTAATCCGGTAACGCTTCCTATGTTTTCTATTCATTCATAGCTTTAAGTCACTCCAATAAAGATTGTTATCTTTGAATTTCAGGAAACCTAAGGTGATGTGAATTGTCAACAAGCTTTAATGAAGGAAGAAGAAAACGTTACTGTAGTAGCTGCCGTGAAAAAATTAGTCACAGGCCAGTTGGTCACTGCATAGTTTAGGGCTTGGAATTTTTAAACATTGCTTCCCGTATGACTTGTACAATTTCCTTGGAAGTTGGTCCCTTTTGAGCATGAACACTGCAGTTTGTATTGCCACCCGAATGGATATGTATGAACTCAAATACAAACGTGTGAAATTTTTCAGTTTTCGTTCAGTTTAGTAAACAGCCATCAGATGACTGTTGGGAGGCAACCGAATAGCTGACGGATGATGTATATTTTAAAATAGCTCCCAGTTTATTTTTAATTGGACTGTCAGTTGAAGGGTCAATTTGATTACAAAAATGTATGCGAATAAGAAAGAATTATACTGACAACTCTTCATAGTAACGTCAGATGTTATGGAATGGACCAGTAGATACTCAGCCATTCACAATAAACTCAAAAGATTGTTATAGAATGCTGTAATAACCGTCACATTGCAGTCTTCTACATCTGTTAAGAATGGTTTGACATCTAATTGTACATTTCTTATCTCCTGGTTTACCTGCAAATATCACAGGTACGACTACTGCTTGCACAACCATAATAGTCGTCATGGTTCCCAATTAATATAGCGTTTTTGTTCAAAACCATCTTACATTATATTCCTTTTTATCACACCTTAGCCACTCAACCTTGATGACTGGAAAAGTACTCACTTTGACGCAGCCCGATAAATCTAAATAGACCAAGTTCCGTAGTCCACACGACTGTTCGAAGTAAGGCACACATTCCTGCGTCAGATTTAGACAATAGGCCAGACTGAGAAATCGCAGCATAGTCGGTTTTCTAAAATAAAACGCAGATGTATTAAACTGACATGTTTCAGGTGGTTATAGACGTAATATTTAAAACAACCGATGCCCACCAAGACTTGAATCTTAAAAATATTTCGAATTAAGATTTTGCATGCTGAATACGACATACACACGACTAGATCATAGAGATACACTCACATGCACACGCAGGTGAGCGATCAGCAACAGTTTTTCATTGGGGACATCCGGGGTAGCCGGAGTGGTAACACAAACAGTTTGTCAACGTATACAACACATTGTAAATTACTAATCTTTCTGGGCTGTAACGGAACAATTGGCGTGAGGTTCATCGTGCATACGTATCGGTTGGGCGTTTGAAGGAAATGGTGTTTAGTCCGCTGACGTAGACGGTGCAGTCAAAATGGTCATTTGGGTTTTGCAACCATTCTGGTAAGAGTTCGTTTATCCGAGTACCGAAAAGGTGGTCATTTCTCCTGATGTACTGATCATTGCCACTACAGTGTAACATTAGTGTTCACAATTTCGATTACTGTGAGAAGGACTGATGTCGTACTCATGGTTGATACAGGGCCTATCATCAGTTGCATACAAGCTGTTTACCATTGGAGATTACATTAGTACAGTTGACCAGACTTGAATTCTGTAAACGGTGGTCTAAAAAAGTCGATATCGTGAGTTTGTGTTTATAAACAATTACGTGTACTTCAGGATTGAATAAATAAAAGTGACAGTTTGTAAGAAGTCACTCGAAAGTAATTCGGCCAACTTACTCGGTGAAGTAACGAATGGCTGTATCGGTAATGGACGTGTAGGAGAGATTGAGATACAAAAGGAGCTGACAACCAGACAGCAGCAGTTGAATCGATTCATCCTAAATTGCAAGAAAATATGTTGCACCTGAATTATTTGTAATGGATTTCTGGTTCAAAGGAAAAGAAATGCTACTTTACAAGATACCATGGCAAGCGGAGCAATCAGATCTAAGTAACCTCCGACCAACATTTAATCTGTCATGAAATATCATTTTTTGCAGTTTACTTATGGGATTCTTAGGGAATGAAATAGCTGACTACACTTTAAACAGCTATGTTCGAATAAACTGATCACGTAAGTAGAGTGTACCATATCCGGAATGATAATAAAAGATTACGCACGGAAAAAAAACCTTACAACCCGGTAGCCATCAAAATGTTCGCAAACGCAATGCGCGCAACGTTAAGAAGTGTGCTATTCACCGGACAGTTTTACCTTTTTTGGTCGAACGGTACTGGGAATCTGCAGGTACATATGCATTCATAATTTCGCCGGTCCAGAAAACTCATTTGCTTCATTTCTTAATATTCGTCAAAAATATCCAGTTATCCGCAATTTTTTGTCCATCAAAAGTCGAATTACCCCAGTTACATTTGAGAGACAGTACTTCTGCTCGAGACACTGAACATTGAAAAAGGTTAATGACCATTTAGGGTGCGACCGCTTTTTACGAATGTTTCGTGCTACTGTATTCAATTTCTTCTATACAACTGAGTGAATTGTGAGTGGAAGCAGGAATTTATATGAATGGATTGGACCAACTAATACCATCACACCGTAAAATCAGTAGCATCAATGTGTAGGACTCAACCCAACGATAGGTCGTGAGGTTGATGAGGGTTAACACACTCAGCCCAAATTTGTCTGAAATTTTGTAGCAAAGTTCAACGATCAAACAGCAGACCAGTTAGACACACTAAAAATGCACTAATGAGGCTTGTTACATGACAGATAAGCAACTCCAGCTACACAGTTTAATGCATGGGATGACTTACACACACACACACACACAAAACGCTTCAGAAGGAAACCCAATGAGCCGAGTGATCTGCTATTCTCTTCCGTGTTCTCACACATTACAAACGAACAACCGAACAGTGCACGAAAGTAGCGACAGCGTCCTTTCGGATCTCACTGTTCCGGTTCAATAAGTTCATTCGCCTTACAGACAAGTCACCCAGACACCGTCATCAGCTGTGCGACTGATCCCGGTTTGCCATATGTCTCCGACTTTGTACGTCACTGGAACCCCGGCCAGATTGATGAACCCGAGGTACAGTGGATAGCATTGTGTCAAATAATCATTTGCTAACCCTACCTCTTACACCAGCTAGTAGCGCGTTCTAATAACTTTTCGCATTGCAGAAAACATGGCATCCCAAACTAACCAATTAGTTTTGCGCAACTTGAAAGTTTGGGCGAGTGAACACGCTTGACACGTTGATAAACAGCAACATACTGATGAGTAGTAGATGATTTCGGTTTTCGTATAGATTGGACATCACTCACAATTGATCGTAACAGTCGCATTCCCATAGATTTTCCAGTTGGTCCTTTTCAAAAGGAGGCGCTAGACTGCAGTTTAATTGTTATTGAAGCTCGTCGCTAGTGCATATCTTTACCATGGCCAGGACTAAAGCTTCGGCTACAATACTGGAATCCGGAGTTTCTTGTTGAAAGCAGCCAACTGGAAAACGTATGAGAACGCGATCAATTGTCCGTGATTTCCGATCTACTTGAAGCAGTAGATTTCTAACCTCGTAGCTGCATACCTTTTGATGCGAGTAGTGCTCATCAATTTTTAAAAGGTTCATTGCTACTATTTTGGGTGGTCATGTTTGTGGTGAATGCCTTCACACTCGTTGAAGTAGACAGTTCGTTCTGTTTAGTGAAACTGGTTGATTAACAAGCACCGTGCTTTGCTGACGCCGCTTCTATGCAATGGTAAAAATCACCGAGTTGTCTAACGTATCTGTTGGTAAACCGTTTGCCAGCTTGACTAAAACAAAGGTTGTAGATTCCAATACGTGGAGCTGCTCTGCCTTTCGTTTCTGCTTGTTCGTGTTGCTACTTACAGATTAACTTCACCCGTAGGGATGCAGTAAAATCTACTCCAACGTATGCTATACAGCAAGTCTTTTGACTTTTTTTTATTGAAGGTCATGGCGAGAAAAAATTAGCAAAAAGTTGAAATGACAAATGTTTCCTCATATTTAGAGCGCTGTATGACAGTTACTTTGCCATAATGTGCATTCTGATTGAACAGTTCATTTTAAGCGTAGGGGTTTTCTAACATTATGCTGGCTGATTCTGTTCTAGATTCATTTGCAATTCAACCATAGTTCCCCAAAAGTTCTGTTCTCCGTTCTTGGATTTCTAGCTGAACTTATCCTTGGAACTTTGCAACTATTTATAATAGCCGTATTTTCAAACAACCTAATTTTCTCAACTTGGTAAACGTAGGCTTATGATGCATTTATTTGAAGACAGGTTTAATTTTGAGACATGCAAGTTGAGGTTTCACTATCATATGCTTTCTTATGGTTATACGCTTTGTTATACACATATGTGAGCACTGTTTCCTAAAGACGTTACTACGGACGCATTTGATTTCAAACAGCCATCGGCACTGATATAATGGTTATCATTTTAACAGATGTAACTGTCTAGAAACAGTACTCTTCCTTGTGGTTTTCCCTTTCTCAGATGTCTGAGGGCTTCTTTTTGTCCAGTTTTTGGTAAGTCTAATCGTATCATTTCACACCTAAGTCATGTTGCTGATATCCAACTCACTGACAGCAATATACCAAGATAGAATTAGTGTTCGTGATAAATCCATTTGGAGGCACAAAGGAAGATTTAGTAAGTGATTCGCAGTTTCTCCACAAGCTTAGGTATTTTCACTCAGCTGCACTTTGTGATGGCACGAAACGATGAAGCTAACTCAGCCGTGTGTCTGGCTTGAGCGGTCAATGAGCCTGATTTACGGAAAACCACGTGAATCGAGCAGCGTATTAATTTTTCAGTCTATGACCCAGGTAATAAAAACGTCCTCTTGTTAGAATGCTTTTCTGTATAACTCAGAAAATAAACAAGACAAAAACAATGGGTAAAGAGTTAGGATTGCTAAGAGATATGGGGCGTTCGACTAACTGTCTCATCACTTCTGTCCAGCATCACAGCGAACTATGCATTCACAAAGAGATCCAGGGCACGGTACAGAACAAGGAACTATTGGATAGGTTACTCAACAGTTTGAAAAACCAAATGATAAAATTAAGACGCAATTGTGAATCAAGGTTACACATGGCTTATATCGCTACGCAACCGTGTCACATTGCGTGCACCATGAACATATGCTTACCACTAATCAAGGGGCTTGGTGCTGCTCAATCAACCCAATACTGTATTCATTTGTTCACTTGTGTCTGCGGTGACCTATATGTTTAGATAGACAGAAGGCTGGATGAACGGAACACGGAACACCAACCAAAGTGGTTGCGTCCATCAGTAAGCCAACCGGACAGTATCCACGCGACAGTCAGCGAAAACCTGGTTAATCGATCACCAGGATCTTAGCTAAAACCAGACCTATAATCGATGTGGTTTCACATTCTCGTCTGATTACAACCAGCAGCCGGGTGAGATTGTTCAATTCAATGAGAGTCTTGCTGAGCGTTCGACAGAAGTCTCAGCTTTCCCACTCAGCTTATAAAAACAGCTTTCAAAGTATTTCGATGGTAGTATAATTGCTCAAACGTACTACAACCGTGTGAGTAAGTGAAAGTAATGGAGAAAGATTCTGGATGAAGACATTATTTTCTGGAACCCCACGTCTAACCACAAAACTAGCATCCTGGTGCATTCGTGTGCACTGATGCTGAATACAAGTGATCATATTTTCCATCCTTCGAAAAATTGGGTCGGCTCAGAAAGTTTTGCCTCGATTTTTGTCTTGATTTCCTGTTGGGTTGTTGTCTGACCCAAAGACAGTTTCGACAACACAGATGTATACCTTTAGTTATTAGGATTTTCGCTGAGCCTCACGTTTAAGTTGCAAAGGTTTAATCATCAAAAAAGATGACACTATTGGTACGCAAAGGTTTCAGCCTATAGGTTTGCCTGTGGATTTTGGTGAGTTGTGGTGGATACCTGACCCTACACAGAGGACTAAGCTGACCCCTTGACCAGAACTCTCGTTGGTCACTTCGCATTGTTTTAACCTTATTGTGCAACAAACAGCAGCCAGTGGTAATTTGAGTCGCGGTCATTTCCGATACGGTCTGATCGGAAATGCCCGCGAGAGTTCTGAGACCATACGGTGTCACGCTAACTCACAAGCTAGCAACAACAATATGAGGATTACTATCAGAATCAAAGGAAAAACCCAAATCCGCCAATAAATGGAACGGCAATTACCAAATCCGTTGCAACGACTGCGGACAAACTTACGTCAGCCAAACCGGAGGGAAATTATCAAGTCGAATTCGTGAACACCAACTGAACATCAACAGACAAGATCACTCTTCTTTGATCTCCGTCCAAGAGGATCAAAGTGAACACTTGTTTAACTTGAATATTACCAAAATCCTCACTCAAGCAAACACCAGACGTGTAAGAGAATTTCGAGGCTTGGTATTCATCACCGCGGTCAATAAACAAACTCATTCAGCTGGACATTATCTATGAAGCAATGCCAACCAAGAACTTGAGGAGATGTAAACGTCGTTAAGCTCAAATACCGACAAACCCGAACGAAGCAACTTAAACGTATCTGACCGGTGATCAAAACTGGACAATGCATGATCAGTCAGACCGAATTCCAAAAGCAAATGAGTAAACCACTCAGTCAAAGGACAAGTACGAACCACTTACATTCGGGGTGCAAATCCAACAGCAACAGGAAACAGCCAGTCAGAGGTTTAGGAAATAACCAATCGGGCCTCAGATCAAAGTTTAAACGTTACAAAATCAACCAGTGGTGATTCAGATCAAGGGTCGAAGCAGCAGGAAGTGACCAATCAGAATTCAGGTCAATAGGCCAACTGACTCCGGTTTATAAGTGTAGGCATACATCGGAATTCAACAACCGCATGCTCGCACTTATACGTTGAATCAATAAGTTATTGATGATGTCACCTCGTTTGGTGATGAAACGTTTGCAACCCAAATGGAAAGCTCGGCGAACATCCCCATAACTAAATCCTGAATCCGAGCTACGAACAACACCAACATTGTTTACAGTTTTCAGACAGAGTTATACATATTTGCACGACTAAATTCAGGGTTCATTAATATCAAGATGCTTGATGTATTGGGAAGTCCCTAGAAGAAGATAGAAGGACCTAGTCTTTTTCAAAGTGAGCTCCATTCACTAAGTTCAGTTTTTTTTATCTAAGAATCTCCTCTGGAGGGGAGAAAGGAAAACCCTCAGCAAGAAGTGTCACATGAAAGACTTATGACTTCATTGGTTCAGGCCTAAAGGTCGCGCTTCGGCACCACCTATATGTGTGACACGTTCACCAGTTTAAACATTAGCTCCGATTTAATGATTACCTAGGTTGTCCTCATGTTCATATCTGCGCCCACTTCAAACGAGCCAGTCTGCTTTCAATATTTTGTTCCTCTATCTGCACTAGCCATTCCTAGGATTCTGTACACCTGAAACGACAAATCAGCAGCTGTTGGCGGTAGCCAGTGAGATTTGGAGCAACTGTGCTCACCGAAGCTAGACAATTATTCGAGCCTTTCAAGTGTAATTAAAACACATGTATGCAACCAACAGGCGCACAACGACTCAGCACTTGCAAACACGTACATTGTAGATGATTAGGCTATACCGATTCAAGTCATATTTTGTATGCATACAAGCTGAATCCAAACCTTCTAAATTGACAGGTGCAGCGCGATATAGAGTAAGCAGTTTGTCTTAACCACAGGCTGCAGGCCAGCAAGATAAATTCCATATTTGAAGGCAAATTTGCAAGTGCTATGTACACTAGACTGACCACTGGTTCAGTGCTAGGGGAAAGAAACTAGCCAAGGGCCCACATCTAGATTGATTTGTAAATACATGTAGGTATGACCTATTTTACATGGCCTACATTAAGAGCTTTACACCCTCCGTGACCTTCAGTGATAAGGCATGCAGCAGATATTGCTGAGGGTTTTGGAATGAAATCCTTTGCAACGGATAATAACCGATATGCTACAAGTTTTGTGGACTCTCAACAAAAGCCTCTCGGTGCCGCCATAGTAATGAACTGGTGTGTTCCTGATTCATTTGTGTGTGTGTGCCTGCGAATGTACGGTGAGTGAATATATCACCGGTAAAGGTCAACTCAGTCGCACCTCAGTACCTTAAGTGTAGACACAAATCGAGTCACTGTGTCGTGCTATGCACTGGATGAGAAACCTCTGTTTACCAAATACACATATCTTGTATCACAAATTTTGACCTAAAAATCTCACGTTTTCAGGATTCTTCTGCTGCGCAAGAATATGAATACTTCAAGTGACATTGTCCCCGGATGGGATCGCAGAAATTTATTGAATCAAGCTATCGCAATAGACCACTGAAACTTACATCGACAGCTGCTAACAGTTTTGGCTAATTTTAACCTTCCAACCGGTATACAGTTCACGACACTAAATTTTGCGAAAACAGGAACAGGCAGTTGTGTAAAACGGGCCTTTTGTGTCAACCTCTGGCGCATGAGTTAGCTTTTCTTGACTCACTGAAATTTATTAACTGACTGCGAGTTGATTCACACGCAAAACTCCTATGGAAACAAATTAGTAAATTACCTTGTTAAATCCAGCTTAACTGCACGTGTTCATTATGTGTTCTTATTCTGAGTAGTAGTCGGCGGCTTACATTTGATATTAACTTTTTTGTCTATTGCAGTTCATTGCTACGAGGCTCAACAGGGCAGTCTGCACATATCCCTATTCTCAAACCGAGGAAGCAAGACTGTTCAAGATTGTTTAATACTCAGTTGGCGGCTTGTTGAAATTCATGGAGATGACCTGTGTACGGGTAAAGAGCGTAATAATCAGTTAAGTTGGTAATTCCTTATTTAATATGAAGCTGTAGTTGGAGTGACCTTTACATCAACATGACAGAGCAGTGATCGCTTTAGAAAGCTGCTTGCAGCCTGTCGAAAGGGCTGATTTAGTCGATGAAGTGAACACACAGTCGAGTGGTAGCCGACGAAGAAACCCTGTGTTACTGACGGCGGAACACCACCTAACGGTAAGTCGTATCATCGAATCAGTCACCTTCTTCATTGCATAGTTTAGCAACATCAACTCTGAACCGTCTTTAATCACTGGTTTTCTTGCACAAAATACAATACTTCACACCGTCAGGTCGATCCACCTGCGATCTTCTCGTTTGCATATCGCACGTGTTGGGTTGCCTTTTCAGATCCGAGTATCAGTCACTCTGCAACGCGGTGACTTTTGAGAGAAAGTCCAAATATCAACGTCTCATAGCAGTTACCTTCTCTCCATCCAAGTAGAAAGTCAAGCATATAAAGAACCGAGACTGGATTGGCGGACTGGTGCATCAAAATCAGTCCCGTCAATAGATCTGCTCCGGTTAACACCTAATGATGGATTCCCGCGAAAGCAAATTGGGTTTGACGTTAACGATATCAAATCAAGCAGGGTTGATCGTGTAAAAGCGACCTCAACCCAAACAACATTTTGTGATGGAACTGGTAGGTATTGGGCTTAATGACCTACAACCTTCGCTATGATAACGGAGGCCTTAGCCACGGTCGTTTCTTCAAACTGCGCGGACCGTTAGCGAAATTTGAGATGAAGGTGTGCATAAGTTTTCGAATAACTAAATTGCATTAAAAAGTGTAATTGAGGGAGTAATTGGAGATGTTTGGCGAATCCACCCTACAATAGCAGGCAGCTTAGCATCGTACGCCGAACATGCTAACAGAAATAGCCTTTTTAGATTGTAACTGAGTAACTTCTACACCGGAGTAATTCATTGACATAATCATTAGCTAAATACTGTGTGAATTATGTGTACTGGAGGTCCAACCCATTGTGATCATTTCACATTCCCCGCATAGGTATTGGAAACTTGAACAACCAGATGGATATAACAGACATTTATCTATCAGAACAAAGGATTGCAGTCAGCAGGATTGCTAAGTGATATATGAATTAATTTCCTTACCTGTTCTGCTGTTTTTTTCTCACAAACACAAGCCGACCAACTAATAGCCATCGGTCTGAAAGTGCACAATCTTTCTCTGGGGTTTCAGAGGCGTCTGAGATAGATTTATGTAAACAGTTCTTTCCCAGTCACCTTTACCGTTCATACAATTAGCATAAACGTTCTGAAGGGTATACAAATTTTTACTGCAGTAATGAGCGTGCTAAAATATCGGTTCTATGCTAAGATACGTCTTTTCATATTTT
>QNGE01000359.1:250339-309833 GCA_008508345.1 Paragonimus westermani | reverse complement strand
TTGTTTGGCCGAGTTGTCTGTGAAGTGAGTGCATCTAATGACCCGAGGCAGTGAAAGCCGTAAGGAAGGTGTCTTGCTGATGACGCCTTACTCTCACTTGCAGCTCGGTTGTTTGTATGCAAGGTGTAGGCACCTTGACGTTGAATGTTTGAATATAGACGTAGGTATTTTCAATAGTTAGATCCCTTTCCGTCCCCTTACTTTTTTACTTCTCTCTTCCTATGTAGGGTTTGCTTTCTCTTCATGGTTTCGTGGTAATTAAGCATTAGTGTGAACCACTGATGTATTGCTGTCTTTGGAATGCTGATGTCTTTAGTTTCGAAGCTTGTTTGGAAAGGTTTTGTCAGTTCTAGTTTCAATCTGCGCTCGCCTTCTTTGAAGAAATGAGAGTCCATGTAGCTTGTTTTTTGGTTAGGTCAGATTCTACTTGTTTTGCCGACAGTGGATTCTCTGGATCTCAGTGTATGAGCATTCATGACCCTCCATCTAATTGTGGTTGTGATCTACTGAACGGTCCCTCACGCTTTCGGGTCCACTTGTCATTTCGGCGCCGCTCACTTGTAAGTACTGAACCATCACTTTCTCTTTCCGCATCACTTGTGCCGACTCGACGGCCAGTACAGCCACAATCAAAAGGGCTCGCTGTCACTTTTGGCTGTTCGACCAAGTGGTGCTGATGTTCTTTTTGCAAGCTTTTGGTTGGTTTGCTTCTAAGTTCTCGATAGCCGTTGTATCATTCAGAGCCAGGTGAGATCGAGAAACATGCGTTCTCAAGGTTCATCTATGTGACAGCAGTCCAATTTTCTTGAAATACCACAGCTCCTTTGAAATATGCCGCTCACTGCAAGTTCCCACAGTCACTGCGATTCATCCTCATATTTTATTGGTTTCTTGTAACTGACTGAAATTGTGCTTTCTTGTCAGTTTTTTCGTAAGCTTACTGATGAGTAGTCGGGGATTTGGTTTATTTTCAAGTTGACCATCTCCTCACTCGAATGCCGATTAGTTATCTTGTATTTACGAGTGTGACTCCCAATGAATGGCAAAGCAAGTGACACGCACATCAGGATGGTCCGAGTCCAGGTGGTTGCTGCAAATAAACACTAATCTTTAGCAGATTGGCGCTCCTTGTAACTGACTGCTCTATGGTCCTACTGTGTTCGTAACTAAAATAAAAAGGGTGGTTTCAATGTAACAATGCTTCCTGTGTTGAAATGCGTTGCTTTCAGTATGGAGACCCTGAGGTGCGCGCAGTTGCCGCAGCCTTTCTCCACTATCAGTGCGTTGTGCCACGACATCAGAAGTATCTCCCAACCGCTTCTTTGGGGAAGGGCGACCAAGTTCAGCGATGAAATTGCCGCTAGCGTGACGACATCTGAGCGTTCACTCTGTTTCAGAAGGTCAAGGAGGGCATAGTAGAACGCATCTTTGGTAACATCCGAACAGTTACCCGTTGAAGCGTACGCCGATATAATGAATATATACGGCGGTTTTCTGATTTGCGCTGACGGACCTTAACCGATGCATTAAGTTTGACAGCACGTAGACCACTGTTCATTGTGATTCGATGGAACAAACATTGTTCTACTTTTGAACCCAGTACGATCCGCCTTCCAGCCTGATCACGAGGTTCAGCTTCGGTCCTCAAAGACCCCGATGGAGAGGCGTTTGGGTCGACACTTATCCAAAGACGAGCCCAAGTGAACAACGGTGCTAGAATCATAGACTCACGTCTGTGACACAGCATGGATCAAGCTTCGGTTTTGAGAGTGCTTGCCGGAGTAGCTTGTTTACCAGCTTGTCAGAGTGCGAATATTGAGGGCGCCAATGTTTACCACTCGTCTTGTCTTTACAAGACAGTTATTATCCAAGGGCACAGGGAAGGCAGAAAACTTGGGGGAGGTCACAGTATAAGAAGTATCTAGTGGGTGGATAATGTCACTGTGGGGAGGACAACAACTTCCGATATTTCCCGATCGTTTAGGCCGCGGAAAGGAATTAAGAAAACTCCACGCTGAATCTCTGTCTCCAAACTACTTCCTGCCAAACAGCAGGATACATAGTTCTCCTGGAAATGTCCTACCTGGAGCCAGACACTCGGTGGTCTAACTCAATTAGCAGTGAGGCTTGCCTAGCCGAATGAGCAGTGAATAAGACAGTACTGTCTGATTCTAAACACTTGCGCGCAGTGAATGTATTCGAAGCCACGTCAAGCTGTTCAGTGATACTTACAGTTTTTCCGATCATATTGGATAATACATCTGCTATCACTGTCACCCGTAGGGTGATAGATGTGTTCTTTGCTTGAGAATGCCTTTTCCAGCCACCTTCTTCCTTAGTGAGATCACAGCAGTGCCGCGACTGTAAAATTAGTTCCGGCATATGCCCATGGGATCGTGCGTGCGGCCAAACGCTTCTACGCAATCAGTAGTGCACCTTATAACTCCATGAGTGCGACTGCTTTTCGTCTGACTGCCAACCCTTTGGCCTATCAAACATAGTTACTTGGAAGAACCGTATTCCCTATCGGCATATTCTTCCGAATAGACGCAATACGCATACCTGTCCACCACGTCAAAATAGTAGTATAGGTCGGGACTGGTGGGTTAGGCTGGAAGCAACAGCCTGGTGATTAGCGTGTGACGGGTTCGGAGCATGAAGGCATTCGCTGTGAAACTTGCTTCAGCAGAGCGTTCGCGGGTTACTGGCTGGGTTTTAGAAAGCATTGAACACGTCTGTTTAAGGACGCTGTCTGATGTGGCGAGGTATAGAAGTCAGTAACACTCGTATTCCAAACCTCCGTGTTCGTCGGTTTATTTTTTCCCTTTGCATCTTTCACTTAAATTATCTTTTATATATATATATATACATACGTCTTTGAAATTTATGAATCTGTGTCGTTTCCACCTTTTCACCTGGCATGCATGTTTTTCTAATGTTCATTTCCCATCCTACCTTCTAATTTGTAGATCTGTGGTTAGGAAATGCGTGTACTAATAATGTTGATGTTCGCTTTGGTTTTGACCATTGGGTTCTGTTGGTACATCTCAAGGCTGAGACTTTGCGCTCGAATTTCTCAACAAACCTTGTTAGTTTGCTTTTTCGATATTTACGAAAAAGATTATTACGATTACGTTGCTTTATCGGTAATGCATTTTTCTTTACGTCTCTAAGTGTGCACTGTGTGCGTTCATGTTCCTTACTTCGATGTGCTGTTGTGAGTGTCAGCCTTCTTGCTTAAGTAGGCTTACCATTAAGCTACCATATGGTGAAATCAGTATGGCTTGTGATTCATTTGCTTTAGGAGCGATATGAGGTTAAACGACAAGTAGTGCATTTTTTAGTCGTTCATCATCGTTGTAGGCGATATCTATTGTTCACGAGGACGGGGCTTGGGTTTAAACTGCCTTCCGCTTGGTAACCTAGTAAAGACTTGGTTTCTTCTGCTGTATTATCGTGATGGTCTGGCTTGCATTCTGCGTTGATTCGACAAGCTAGGTTGACAAAGATGTTAGACCCTTCAGGTCCGATCCCATCAGGCAAACCGATGAGAGTGACCAGGAAAAAGGAAGTTGCCATCATGACATTGAATCTTGCATCACTGCTTGCGTATGCACATTGGGACGGTGAGACGCAGCACTACCATTATAATGTGGAACTAGGTCCATGTTTGCAACACCGCTGATTAATATAAGGGATATAAAAATGCAATCAAATGAAAAGCTATATGGTTGTTTGTTGGTTGAGCTTGACTGCTCATTAATAACTTTGCTCTAAAGGTCGCCAGTATTTCTCAATAGCTCGGTCGTTCTTTGAATACCTACCACATCGATGTCATACTATTGCTTCGAATCAAGTTACCTCATCCTGTCGAGTGAGCCCGATCCGTAGGTCATTGGCTCCAAACAGGACCCTCAACGAAGCTTACAAGTTAGGGCTGTGGACCAAGGACCCTGACTGTTGGTTTTTTAGGCTAATTCTCTTCCGTGACTTAGACGAATCTGAAGTTGTTCTGATGGATACGTTCGCACTTTTTTCACTACCCTCACTCATATTTTGTGTTCACACCAAGGTAATCGGTAATCATCGGTGTTGTTACTACTCACACTCTAACGAATAGAATATCAAGTGGCTCTGGCGGACGCTTTTTGGAGTCGGGGACTAACGCTCGGCCTGCAAACCGTGCATTCATCCTCCTAGCATTGTGGTTCATTTGAACTCAATCTTGGACAATGTTGTGGGCATACGGTTGTTTCTCTGGCAACAGCGAAACTGAATATATCATGTTCAAGCAGGAGTGGTACCACACTAAGATCCACTGCAGAGCAAAACCTGGTGGGTTTCATTTCAGTGGGTGATCGCTTGTGCGCTGTCAGATCTATTACTTCTATCACAGTCTATCGAAACGAACCAGGAAGACATTTGTCCTGTTTGCATATGGCCCAACAAATGGTCATTTGTGTGCTGTTTGAACAGTCTTGTGTCGTGGTGCTTGACAGTGTTAGGAATTCACATCTTGGTTGTCGTATTTTAGAGAGGAAGTGGTGTGTTCGGTATCCAAACGCGATGTAGCAACTTGTGGTCGACTGTTGTGGACATGTGTTCCTCACGGTCTGTATACCGAGTTCCGCGTCTTAGCTCATTCAGGGTCGTGAAAAATTCGCCCTAGCAGCTCAACCCAACACGAAATGACCTTATCGCTGTCATGCTGTAACAGGAGTAATCGCCTTCAACCAGACCATACAGATATTTGTGCTCTTTTTTTGTTATTTGCTGGGGATCATCCCCCTCAGATGTAAAGTGGTCTGTTCAATTTTGATCAGTATTGCTGTGCTACTCGTTTGTTGTTTCACGCTGAAAATTGAGCTGTGTTGATTACAACAGTTGTGGTCTAAACGGGTCGTGGACAATCCATTCAACAGCCATGTAAATCAGTTGTGAGAGCGTCCGTTTTGAAGTGGTTCTGCGGATGTGCTAGGGGAACTTCTTCCATTCCAACAAAACTTATGAGCAATCGTCAGTCGATTCCTCTCATTCTGGATGTGATGTTGACCACCATGAGCTAAAACGCAACTTATGGAAGGTCTACTTGACTATCTGACTTAACTAGCTAACTTGATAAAGAGGACATTCTTGTTGAATAATAGTTGAGTGCTCTTTTCCTGGATTCATGACGGGGTATTATTTTGATCGTACGTAAAACGGTCAACTCACGAATGTGCGGCGTATCGCGGTGACTTGTGGCAACCGAACGACAATCCACTTTCTCTGACTCAGCTGATTCATTTATTAACGATGAGGATAATGGACCTGGTTATGACATTCCCGACGATTCGTCTGACTGCTAACTCTTCGACCTATCCAACATTGTTATGCCTGGAAGGACCAAACTCTTGGTCAGTGCCATCCTCCAGATCGATGTAATCCGCCAACCTGTCCACCATATCAAGACAGCGGTAGATGTCTCCCATATGTTTCCTCGGTAACGCTGCGCATGTTTTCCGTTATTACAGTAATATACGGTTTTTATCCTGAACAGTTCGTGTTAAGAATCAGCATCGTGAAATGTTCCGTTTATCCGATAGCGTCAGATGGCTCGTCGTTCAACCTAATCTGTTTACCGGCAATCATCCGTCTTTCTCTCTCTTTAACTGACAACAATCTAAAACTCCAAATTGTTGGTTACTTGGATGACAAGAGGAGCTTTGGAATCAGAAGTGTAGGATGGCTATCTCTCTCCTTTGTTGATTTGTAAGTGCTTTCCTCAAAGTGTGGACATATCTGATGCCAAAGTCCTCATTGCTATGTCACACAGTTTTGACTATTTAAACATCGTTGTCACCATTATTAGATTGAGTGTCTGCGAGCAGTTGTTCATCTTTCTCGAATGCAGTATGGTTTCCATGCGTCATGTGAGAATCGTACAATCACTCGGTCGCTCGGGCCTTATGGTCAATGTGCATATCCTGTCGCACAGTGGGCAACACATGCGAATAACCTGCATCCACTCGCTGTTTGTTTTCGGCAAGGCACGAAATCACGGAAGCCCTCGTTGTTCACAACGGTTTGGCTTATCTACATTTTTTATACGGGGTAATTTCCGACTCATACTTTAAATTCCATTGTCGTGGGGCATAGCAGTTTCGAATTGTGTGCCATTTGTGATACGCAAACAAACATTGACAATGAACTGCACTGTTTCTGTCATGATGAGAGATGCTTTTTATCTGCATGTAAATATGACTTTCAACGGTGAGCATACTCAGCAACTATTGACTGCGGATTGTGTTCACTGTTAACACTGCACAGATCGTTTTTACGTATGATCGGTTATTTTTTGCAATTTATCCTCATGTTGGGGACTAAATGTTAAAGGTCATCCCATAATTCATATGGTTTAACGTGCATCCAGTTTTTTCCAGCCTGTTGAAATTTAGTCGGCGCCGCCCACACTGTCAAAATGGTAGGATTAATCATTATTATACTTACGTCATTCTAGAATTGTGTACTACCTGGAACCGTTTACATATTCGTTTGCTTTTCTAGTGAAGAAGACTTCGATGCAGTGTACCCAGAATCCTCTTTGTCTTACGGTCCAACCATTTGTTCCTTCGGTTTGAAGTACAACGATCACAATTATGCCTTACCATCTGGTTTGACACCCCCTTTTATGGCACCTCATTTAATGGATTCCCACCCGCGCGATGCAAGATCTGAAGGTACATGTTCGCAGTCATTATTCTCTGACGAACATAGAAGATGCAAGCGACCTGTTGAATCCGAAAATCCTGGTACTGTCAACTCAGAAATTCTCAATGTTAGCGATACCCCTTCAGTGCTATCCAATGCTGATCCTGGCCGTCTTGCTGCTGAAACAGAAGCAACATACCGCTACAGTAACACGAATCTAACTTTAACTCCCGAGGATTGTTCTCAGGATCCTTTTTCATCCTCGAGGCACAATAAGCCTTTGAGTGCATACGAGCAAATGGAGATGCGCTATGAACCTGAACTGAAGGTAGAAATTCACTGTAAAATGGAATGCTTGTTTACATTACTTTCATGCTTCCCTAAAATGCGATACTGCTGACTATGGGCGTTGTTATTCCCTCACCTCCTTACCATCCCATTCACATCTTCCCTTTTTCATCTGTTAGTCGTCCATTGCCGCACTGTGGTTCCGGATGTTACACAGGATTTTGCCACAGTGATCATTGTGGCAAACAAATATAAATTTAGACACAAAATTGGATGCGAAAAATCAGAGTGGATAATTTTTGGGCTAGTATAAGCTGAACAGAATGTCATCTGAATGTAAGAAATAGGATCGGGTTTGATTGGTGTTCGTTTGATAACAAAAATGTGTAATACCGATTGCTACTGTGTCTGATGCTATACCATTGTACACATTGTCCCACTGAGCGCGTTAGTCCACCTCGCAGACTGCACTGTATGGTCCTAAACGAAATACCTATGTGAGGATTCATGGTTTTGTGGGCTGAGATACTGCCAGGACGCCCAGACCTAGACAGGAGAACGATTATGGTTCTCAACCAAAGCCTTCGGCTCAAAAGCCTGTACCGCAAGGCAGCGGGTGGGTGGCGGTGTACCAGAAACGGTACGTTTTTCTGGAAGAGATGCCAACCATCTCCCAACCCCCAACCTGAAGGCCCAGGAGACTGTGGTTTGTCAGACCTCTACCTGTTGGTCTACCTATTATGAGTAACTCTGTCCAGTTTAGCCCAAGAGGTCATCGAGATGCGCAAGCCGTCACACCACGTCAAGGTCCAGTCTCACCGTAACGGACCGCTCGTTATCATTAAACAGTGCCGAGAGAAATGTGCAATCTTTTCGTTTGAGCAGTACACGGTACAACACTTCCAGTTAGTTCGCTGGTCTGTTTAAAGTGGGTTCTTCTCATTCCCTCGTGGTGTGCTGGCTACTGTTTGTTGTATGGTTGCTTCTTAGTTTGCATGTAACTTCCGCTAAGCCTTTCGGCTGAACACACTGGCTAGTATTAGCTCTATCGTTCTGGTGTTGGCTTCATGTGGACACCGCTCTACTGATTGTAAGCAGCTTGCCTTTCTGGGTTACCTTATCTTGTTAATTAGCATTGTGGCCGGCAGTGTGTCCTCTAGAACAATGTTGACACGTGTAATTTTTTCATGCCTACACCATTAGTAGCAATAATGTTTTGGGTGTATAACCCGCGTGCGGTCTCTTTGTTGACGAGTGTATCTGTGAGGTGGGCCAATCCGGGTGACTGCATGGCTAGAGAACGGTCATTCGGACTAAGTGCGTTGTGGACCGCCATCTGTGATCGGCGCCACTCATACGCATGTTGGCCGTACCTTTGATTTGGTAGCCTGAAGCTTTGGTTGTTCCGTTCATTGTTCATAATTGTAATCGGTAAAAAACAGTGACAGCAAACACATTCTGAATGGACTGTCTATCTTGAGTCGTTGGTTGTATGTTGAATTAGGGTATATATTGATTTCACCATGGACTTAACCAGCACTGAGCATATGTGAAATTTATGCATGGCAGTGAAATCTCCCACGACTGCAGCCGTTTGAAGAATATGTAATCCATCCTGGCTCCATTCTGCTACAAAGGGTAAAGTCTTGTTCGTTTCGGCAACGTGCGCTATGCCTTTAATCCTTCAACCATTCTATATGCCCTCTTGAAGTACTCAGTTTTCAGGCGTAAATCTAGCAAACTGTCGTTGTACTAAGGTGACAAAATTCAGCCGTCAAACTATACTTCTTTCGTGTCTCATTCGTTTTTGAAAGTCGTCCCTTGATGTGCAACCTTGGGACATGCTCGGTAGTGTTCAGCTAACCGTCATAATTGTTCGGTAGGCAGATTCTTACATCTTTAATGTGTCCGTTTTTACCTGTAGCTTCCACCCTACGGCTTTTTCCTCATTTCTTATCATTCTGTCTAGGTTGTGGAGGTGCCTGAAGAACTGGCTGTCTCTCCTTCTCGTTTGAGTGACCTGGACAGTGAGCTTTCTGATGATGGTTATTCTAACCAAGAAGTAAGCCTATTCTCGGGCTGAATTAAGTCATATTGTTGTCAAATATACCTGGATTAGATGTCCGTTCCGATGCATGCTTTTGCCTGTTTCAATCATTTTTCAGCTGTATTATTCACCTGATTCAGACTTAATCGGAGGAGGTTGTCAGGCGACGAGGTTGTGCTCTAATCAGATTGCGTCCAAGCTGTATCTCTTGACCTGTAGCATCATTGAGGCTGTTCTGGATTCCGGATTCAATGAAAATAGGTGTCTTCATTTGCAAACGCTACGCCATACAACTGAACAATTACCGCTCACCTGATATTGTGAGGGCGGTATTGTGAACTAATAAGGGCGCTCACGAAGCCTGTTGCCTATATATGCATGTGACCATATTTCGTATTGTCATTGATGTCGCTTTGCCGTTGTTGAAATAAGCCGTGGTTTATGTGGGCTTTTTCCGTGCACTGTTTGTTGACTGCCTATTTTTCTCACTTCTAACAGTGTGTTGCGTTTATTTATATGAGGGTAGCTGGTATCACGGGGGCTCAGCTGGTTTACTTTTCCTTCAGGCAATCCGGTTGTTATGACGGCAAACAAATCGACTTACGTTTTCATGTTTTTTTAAAACGCTTGTTAGCGTCCTTTGTCTCATGTGTTATCAGGCGATTCTATCTGCATTCGTTGAGGATTTGTTTTCTTGTTTCCTGCAGGTCGTATATTGATGTTACAACGTATTTGGAGGCTTTCAGGTTTTGGTCTTACCATAATCTCTGATGACCACACATCAGCAATTGACAGTGATGCTTAAACGACCATATCTGCTTCTTTTTGTAGACCTCATCGCGCTTTTCCCCAGAATGCTGTTTAAGTTGTTCAGTTCAATCTTTGCATTCGGCTACACGATCGCAATCTCGGGCGTCGGCCATTTTTAGTTCTGTTTTAAGGATTTACAAAATCCCTTCTGTATGAGGGCCAGTGTGTGATGTGACGACAGCCTTTAACATGATCTGATGTGCATGCTTCAACTAATCGTTTTATTGTCTACTGGCTAGACGTACTGTTTTGAGATTCATTTCAAAGAAACTCACTTTCGGTTCGTTTCTTGCAACTTTCATAATGTGCTTTATGAATCACTTATTTTTTTACACACAGTTAATGCGTGTTTTGTGTTGCCACTTTGTTGTGTTTCTACAGGTCATGACGGTTAATTCAGCCCACCGCAATCTTGTTATCGATGGATCTTTGCTCCGAGCCACATGTGTTCCAATTCACTGTCTGTGTGGCCGTGCCTTTTTTAAGACCATGCTGATTCAATGTCCAAGTTGCAAGTACGCCTTTAGCCGTAACCATATTTGGGTGTGAGATTACTTGCGCCCATTGCTATGTTCAGAAATTTGACTAGTGTACCATGACAGTCTTGCCTCTACATTATCCCGCCTATCGTCCATCCTAAATGGACTCTGCCGAGTTTTTTTCCGAACCGCTGAATTTCTGCACAGATTACGTGCAGTCTTCTTCGCTATGTTTGGGTTCAGAACTACTCACAACTTTCATCGTTGGTATCAGTCTTTCGGTGGCCACAAATTATTTCCTTTTTAATCGACCTTGGCTATTGTTCGGGTTCTCTCCGATTTCGTTTTACTGTCTACTGGCAACCTCACACTGTAAACCGTTTTTGCTCTTTCGTCTAAGCGAAGTTTTAATTCAAACGGGAGATCGTGCAGCGAACTACGACGCGTTATCATCAGGTTACCACTTCCGTGACCATTTATTATCACGAAATGTTTAGTTGAACTGGTTGCATTTCATGGGTCTGTTACCTAGAGTATTCAATGGGCTGATCATTTCGAATTCTACCGTTTAGGCTACTGATCGTTATAGTTACAGGATGTTTTTGACACCGGAATTTCAAACTGGCTTCTATGTTCCGCGGGGAATATTCTGCCTGTTTTCAACTTATTTACTCTTATCAAATCTGGATTGCCCCTTTTCGGGAGTTGTCTTTTCTAATTTGCTACTGCTTCTCTGTTGATCGGTATGTACCTTATCAGCTTCTCTTCGGAGTCCTCCCGCTTTTTTTATTACCATTTTTGTCTTATTTGGGCTACCTGTTTATTCTAACCTCCACCTGTCATGTGATGTAAAGTACCCGTGGGCAAACTGAAACTTGCCCATCTCGTTGTTCTTTGCTTTATCAGGGTCTACCAACATGCAAACTGCATGGAATCTCACTACAATTTGACCCTACCTAACTTATGTGATGGTTACGTATGTCCAAGATGTGGGTCAGATGGATCGTCTGTTCATCCTAGCTCTCAGACCGAAGTTTCTAAATTGCTAGCATCCAGTGACTCACCAAGTCAGCCTGAATGCACGGTTACCTCTTCCGCGGATGCAGTGACTTCAACCAGATCGGAAACTGCCGCGCCCAGTGCTTTCTCCGAAGAATGCAAAGATGTAGCCAAACGTTTAACGATCAGTGAAGGTGCCGCTGGTGCTCAGTATGTTGAAGTTACAGTGGATCGAGCAAGAAGATTAGGCCTAATCTCAAATCTATCCGCGTTAGAGGGTGCGCTGTGTTCCAAACCGTCGTTTCCTATGAACTTACCGAAACTTGGCGATCGGCACACTTCCAGAGACATGGACAATCGAATTGGGACGCATGCCGGGGTCGATTGGGAGCGGTTGGTAGGTTACATTTGAACCATATTGCCTAAAAAGATGCCCGGCAAGCATCACCTATGATTATTTAGTGTTTATTCCGATTGTTCTTTTGAATAGTCAGTGGCAGCTACTCGGTCACCGTCTTTGAAATTTCACGGTTGTTTTGTGGTTCACAGGCGCTCCGCTTCTGGTGTTAATGTGGCTGACTAGATTCCATCCTAGAAATATGGTTGTCCGGCGCATTGGTCTCCTTACTCTTATTTCTAGCCTTTATACACTTGTTCGTTAGCGTTCTTAGTATTCTCCTCGCCTCTTAATTTCCCGTCTATTCTCTTTTCGAATTAGAACGAATTATCTCGTTCAACAAGACGTGCTCATGGTGATACTAACGTCAATCTGAGAGTACCGTCTCCTCCACGTGCCTCTAAGAGAAAACAGGATCTGACCACCACGTCGTGTGAGTTCCATATTCCAGTTTCATTCGAAGTGCTATGCAGCACACCATTTCGTACATCGTATTTTTTTGTTGGACGTAGATATTGACTTTTCTCGGGAATCACGTGTTTTATTAAGGGAAGAACTACTAAAGTGCTGCAATTTTGTGATACGATAGATTTGCAGCACAACGGTTATCGCGTGATATGTATATAGACTCTCCACAGTCACATTTTGTTAGTTCATTTCTAATCAGATTTCCGCCTATTACTTCTTTCTTTTAACGATAAATGTATTCGGCAGCAGTAGTTCAACAATTGACACTTGTTAAAGTGCTATTCAACTGTGGAAAAAGGGAAAAGTAAGCCATGGTTCTTAAAAACAACCGGTGTGGTACGAAAGATACTTAGGATTATGCTGTGGTGGCAGCGCTGGTGACCGTTAATACCAGGGATTGCAGAATCCAGTTCAAACAATCTTGTGCGGGTTTTTCTGTTAGTTTTGACCGAAGCGGTACACGGTGGCGTACAGACTGAAAGCGTCGTCGTTGAAATATTGCACCTGATCGCCACGGGAGATCGCCGGTACTGTTATGCGGTGCTCGTGGTCACATTCATGAAAATGGATGGTTACCCATTGTAGGGTCCCTAGCTTTGATCTAAACACATCGTTTGCCTTATTGAATACATTCTAACTTACAGTTTGTAGTTTTGTTGGAACTGATGTATCTTTACGGATTTTAGATAATGACGCCGATGTAAACTCATCAGAGGCTAACCCAGATAAGCGATTGTGTCCATCCAATCCTCATCTACCCGTTTGCACTGATGACTCTTCGTCTGCAAGCGTGACACCAGCAAGCACACCGTCGTCAACTCCGTACAAACTACATACACCGGGCACACCGTCCACGCCAGGTCAGACGTTGACCCCAGGCTCTGATTACAGTAGTTCTTCCGGTTTAGATAGCCCGTTGCAGCGGAACCTGAAAAGACGCCATAAAACAGGGTAAGTTATAATCAGCTGTTCCAGCTAGTTTTGCTATTTTCCATGCGCACGGCGATTCATCCAAACGTTGATCATGTTTGAATTAAGTAGCAGTCCTCGAAGGATGGCGTGCAGTCAGCTTACCGCATCTGGATTGCTTGGTGGTTTCCGTATGTCGGACTCGCCTCTCAAACAACATTGACAGTTAAACTTCCCAAATCAGCACAGTGGAGCGGCCCGAACGAGCATTGGGCAAAAATATCAGCAGCTGTGCGAACCTGTTGCGAAAGGTTCTATTCCAGAGGAGTACCACAAAAATAATGCAAGCGGATTTTGGCTGATTCAGCAGGACTTGTGTGTACAAGTCTACTGATTACCACGGACTCTGAATATGACAAGGTCTATCGTGAACCGAAACATAAACCTACTGTAATGAATCACAAAAACGGTATTCAGTAAATGACACGTTGAGTCGTTAGAAGACAAAGGCCCGTAGAGTAAGGCCTTACTCTTCTGAGAAGGACAGTACAGTGGTACAGTGATGATGAATGATACGAATAAGCAAACGTAAATTATGACCAAATGTTAGTAATAAGCAAATGGTAGTACATTCTCCCCCACTGATAAGTGGACGGAATGAAACAAATATATGTCGTTGTCAGGAAAAAAATCGCGGGAAAACTATGACTGCTTCGCGGCTCCTCAGATCATACGGGTGAAGACGTTGCTGCGTTTGCTTTAATAATTCATAATTGGTTGCAGTAGGAGAGTCAGCGGCCTCATCGTTGGAACACATTTCATGTGTGTTTTCTGTCGCCTCGATCAGGTCATTAGCGTCAGCAAAACATTCGGAGGTTCCAAGGTCATCGGGTTCCCCACGAGGAGCTAGGTGTTTCACCGACACGGTCTCTTCTTTCCCGTTCGGCAGTCGGGCGTGTGCATTTTGCGGGTTGCAGTCCAGTAACTCAACTTCCTCCACTACAGGGTCGTATTCAGATGCTCGCTGTTGTTTCTTCAAAAGTACGGGACTACCTGAAATTAACCACTTGGGAAGCGACGTTCCGGAAGTTGACCGTCGATTAATGCTGAACATTCGCTCATGCGGTGTCGCATTCGCGGACGTACAAAGTAGGGATCTCACAGAGTGTAGAGCATCTATAAGTGCTGATTTCCAGTAACTGATTCAAAGGTTCCTGGACTTCAGTATGAGTGTTATGGCTTTCCAAAGTGTTGAGTTGAGCCGTTCTACTTGGCCATTTCCAGCTGGGTTATATGGTGTGGTTCTGCTGGTAGCTACACCTTTTTCGTGGAGGAAATTTTTCAGTTCTGATGGCATGAATGCTGTACCACCGTCCGATTGTGCGAAAGCAGGTAGTCCAAAAATAGAAAATAGTTGACAAAAACAATTAATGACGGTAGAAGAGGATATGTCAGAGCATGCAAAAGCAAAAGGAAATCGAAAAAACTCGTCAATAACAGTAAGAAGGTATTTATTACGAGAAGTAGATGGGAGAGGTCCTTTGAACTCAACACTTAATATTTCTAAAGGTTGTGTCGCTTTAATGAGGTTCGCTCTCGGTGTTGTACATGTGGGGCACCGAGCAATCGATGCTTTCACGTCTTCGGTGGAAAATGGAAGGTTCTTTGATCTAGCAAAGTGTAACACGTGTAACACCAGGATGACACAATGATTCATGTAGTTGTTTGAGATCAAATGAATTCATGGAAGCACAATAACCTCGTGATAAGGCATCAGCAGCCTGGTTCTCTTTACCAGGCCTGTAAACAACGTCATAACTAAAACATGAGAGCTCGATTCTCCATCGCAGAATTTTATTTTTTTACTTTTCCTTTATGCTCATCATCAAACATAAAGGTTACAGATTGCTGATCAGTCAAGAGTTTGAAATGGACACCATTTGCAAAGAGCTTCGACGATTGCGTAGGTTTCTTTTTCAACAGGGGAATGATTTCTTTTACTAGGATTGAGGGTTCGCGAGAAAAACGCAACAGGTCGACTATCTTGGTTGAGTGTCGCGGCTATAGCCATATCAGAGGCATCAGTTTCTACAATCAGGGGTATTTGGTAGTTGATAGTGACCACTGCAGCATTCTCAAGTTCACGCATGAGGCCCTCAAAAGTTTGTTCAACACGATTTGGAAGCGGAAATATCTTGTTATGTATGAGATTCTGAATCTTGTCGGAAAAATGAGAGATCCAGTTAGAGTAGTAAGCAAACATTCCAACGGTCCTCTACTGAGAGTTGAGGTCGGAAGGAGGTTGAGGTTCACGTATTGCTCGGAATCTTTCAGGATCTGTTTTTATAACACCATGAGATATCTGGAAGCCGAGGAGAGTGATTGTGCGAGCGGCGATCGTGTTCTTGTTCTCGTTGAAAGTAAGGCCGTATTCTTTGGTAGTATTCAGAAATTTGCCGTAGTTTATATTGTGTTCCGACATGATTTGGCCGCAGATGGTGACATTGTCGACATAAGCGAAGGTGTCTTTCAAATTGGCTTTTGTGATTATGTTGTTAATGAGCCGCTGGAAACAGGCAACACCGTTCGTAACACCGAAAGGTACGCGTCAAAACTGATATAGATTACCACAAGCTTCAAATGCTGTGTACTGCTTCTCGTCTTCTCGAATCGGGACTTGATGATACGCACTCTGGAGGTCTCAGGTGGTGTAGATCTCGTATTGTGATATTTTCTCCACTAGCTAATCAATGCGAGGTAAGGGATACGCATCCAAATACGTGAAACGATTAACTGTTTGGCTATAATCCACAACCATACGTTTCTTATGGTTTACATTAGATGTCGCCAATATCTGGGTTCTCCACGACGAACAAGGTGGTTCAATTATCCCTTCGGCGAGTAAACGATGCACTTTTGACTCCGCGAATTTCTGGTCGGGTGAGCTTAGTCTTTGAGATTTTGTGGCAGTTGGTTTGCCAAAAAGTGTTGGGGGTTCTACATAGGCAGCTATCAGCGAGCACAAGGAAAACGGGGCTTTGAACCACCGAAAGATATAAGAATATGTTGATGTTGTTTTAGGAAATCATGACCAAGTAAAACATCGGAACACAAGTTTGGGTGCAAGAAAAGTTTTACCGAAGAATAGCGGTTACCACGGTAATCAACAGTAACGAGACAATCCTTGAGTCACACTTGTGTAGGTAGTAGATGCCATAGAAATAGCAAAATTGGAAGGATAGATATGCCAACAGTGCTTATAAGCGATGTTAGAACAAATATGGCTGTCTGAGCTTCCAGTATCAATGAGAGCATTCAGAGAAATTCCGTCCACAGTAATTTGAACTACCGCTTTAGAAAGAGAAGTAGGGAAAGCAGCTGTGTAGACAGTGGACAGTTGAGGTTTGGTACAGAATACCACACGTTTATCACTTGGATTTGACTTACAAACTCGTTGAAAATGGCCCACTTTGTTGCAGTTACGGCAAAGCGCTTCCCTGGCTGGACACTTTGAGCGCGGGTGTTTGTTATATCCACAAAAGAAACATTTGGGTATTGCCACAGCCACATTAGAGTCAGGTTTACCAGAGTCTGAAGCGTCAATAGAAACGTGAATGCAAAGCACAAGATTCATTGTAGGGCACATGTGAGTGTATGTACGACAAGGACTGTGATTCAGGTGTTTTCAAAGCTCTAGCTTGAGTGAAAGCTTTGGCAATATCTATATCGTCTTCCTCCAGTAATCGTTGGCGTACATTGTTTGATAGCATGCCCCTTATGAATGCATCTCGTAGCGTTTCATCATGATACTCCGAAACATTGACTGCTTTGAAACCACAATCTTTGACAAGGCGTTTCAGTTTCTGCATGAACTGATCTAAATTCTGCCCGATCTCCTGCTTGTATGTGCTGAATAGATGTCGTGCGTAGATGATATTTTTCGGTTTAACGTACAAAGAGACGAGAGCATCGATAACATCCTTATGTTGTTTACAATCTGCGATGTATTCAAAGACATCTGAACTCACGAGGTTTGCGAGAACTTGAAATTTCTCATCGTCGGGTGTTTTGAGATGATTCCTGGTCGGTGTCGAATCATTCTGGTCGTAGTTCTTTGTCCAACAGAAGAGTAAATTGTAATGAGTCAGAAAAACGGTATTCAGTAAATGACACATTAAGTCGTTAGAAGACAAAGGCCCGTAGAGTAAGGCTTTACTCTTCTGAGAAGGACGGTACAGTAGTTGTAATGTATAAAAGATAATGATGAGTGATACGAATAAGCAAACGTGAATTATGACCAAATGTTAGTAATAAGCAAATGTTAGTACACCTACAAAGAATCTGCATAAGGATCATGAGACTTACCCGTCTGAGGAAACCGAAGAAGTGAAGAAGGCGTTCTAATCAGGGAATAACCTGGTATCATTTTTCTTGATTCGTTGTCTCACCGGTCGTCGGCAAGGTGTTAGTGAGCCAACATGTGAAAAAGATGGATCACAAACTTACAGCTTGTCGCAGCGGATTGGCAGATTGGCCAAGCACTTCGGGGGACAGTCAAACTGGTCTAGTTTAGCTTACTCAGTTGTAGATTATGCGGATTGTGTGGTTAGTTATGACGTTCCAGACGAACCTCCGTCTGAAACCGAAGTGCTTTCGGAGCATGAATTACGGGGAAGTCATAAATTCCCTACTCTGAATCTTCTTTCCCCAACACTTCGAAGATGGTTACAAAAGATTGCTGCCCGAACTGGCCACACTCTGTTCCATACAGGAACCTCTTAATTGGTGTTTGTCAGTAGTCATTCCCATTTTCAAAAAGGAGCAAAGAATGTGATGTACCAACCAGATGTATTAGACTTGTCTCTGTCGCATTCTAGATGCCCAGAGGTTGCATAATGCAACGGTTTGTGAAATACAGAGAATTTTAGAAAAAAAACAGACAGGTTTCCGGCCTGGGTGCCGGTGTGCCAATCGTGTGCTTATCTTTTGACAGACAACGGGACATCGGTATTCCATTTCCAAACAAACCTGATGTTTTTGGATAACAGGCTGCTTTGGTTCCCTTACCCGGCGTTTCCTCTGAGGCTGTCTCCGTCGTAGAGGGTTTACAGTGAAATATCATGTATGCCGGTGCAGAGTGCGAACTTGTGGGCAGCTACTTCGAGCATCCTCTACTTCAAGTGAAGTTCGACAGAATAGTCCGATCTCCCCCTTTCTTCTCAACTGGGAGCAGCACTTGGAGGTTTCCGAGTTCTCGTAGTAACGTTTCTGCCAGTTGTTAAATTGACTGATATTAAGTATGCCAACGGTATTGCTTTACTAAGTACTTCTTTAGAGAACATGCTGAACAGAGTAACTGATACTGCTGGTCTGTATGATATGCACTTTGTACCTTAAGTGTGTGGTGTTGCTATGAGGTTAGGTTGGCGCTGTTCCTGTCTTTGTTTTTGCAGGCAGACAGACTGTCGATCCACTTGGGTAGCATCAGTTCATCAGCTTGTAATGCTGTTGACGCGGTGTCCACCGGGATAGCGGAAGCACGCAATGCGTTCGACAACCTTCGTTACCAGTAGCGTCGTAAAGACGTTTATTTGTCGATCAAAGACTGGGTTTGCAATGCATGTGTGTTCTAAGTTTTGCTCCACGAATCGGCGGCTTATCCCATTCGTAAAGAAGATGTATATAAACTCGTGCTATGTGATCTCTCGTTTTCTCACCCAACTAACGAACATCAAGTGGGCTGGCTTTGCGATCAACGCGATAGTCCGTCGGCGTATGTGGGAAACGTACGAGTTTGTTACCGACGCTTGTAATAGTGGACGTTCACTGCCTCCAATGGTAGGGGCATATACACCGTGTGTTGACTCGTGCCTGTAATCTTAGGTCTTCTTTCCTCGCTGATTCCTGAACCTTCCTTTTTCCGTTCCCTCCATTTGGAAATGTTTACTACCCTCCTGTGTGGACTATTTTCAGGACCATCAGCGGTTCGAGACATACTGTCTACTTGTACGACCCCAAGGTGAAAAAGTGTGAATGGACGCACATGGAAAGAGACTTCTGTGAAGCTGTCAGCGTGCAGTCGTATCAGCAACGAACGCTGTAGCAAAGTAAAACGTTTTCCAGTCAGATGTGCATGGTTTGTGATATGTGAGTCTCGGCTAAAATGAGTAAGAGACATAATGCAGGTTTTTTCATGTGGCGCTCGGGTAAGATTTCGGGTCTCTCAGTGGATTCAAGCGCGACCACAAAGTTGATCATTGTGCTGCAATGTTAACAGGCCTTAACTGTGAAACAATTCTGTTTACAAAGTGTATCACCCATTCCAAAGCTAAGTTTCGCTGAGTGATCCCTTGGTTTTTGATCCCTGTTCAGTAAGTGGGGTCGCCCCCAATGGATGGCGTAAACCGTGGAGTATTTTGTGGGTACTAATTGGGTCTCCTCTAAGTTGGTGCCCTTCATTGAGAGTTTACCTGATTTCACCAATCTATCCGGGCAAGGGGTCTTTATGAGTTCCATGATTCTTCCGTGAGCCTTCTCGGGACACCTTTAGTAAGTACCAAATCTCTAACATTAGGGCGACAGGACTGTCCTTTTTCACGTGTGAGTTCATTACACAGGCGAAACAGCTTAAGGTGGAATGTTCCGCAAATTATCCGTAGAAGTTTCAACGTCATTTGCGCCGCTCTAGCTGTGGCTACACGGTTTGCTTACAGACTCAAACTGCTTTTTCTTAGTGTGCCCGGATCTCGTTCGCGTACCGATATGAATAGATTAGTATCACGGAAATGGTAATCAGCACAATTATGATGACAAACGTGCATAACTTCGCCATTGTGGGTTGGGAACTGCAGGTTGTTTTCTGTGGATTACTGGTTTAAACAGTTCCATAATTTCCGATCAACGCAAGTGTACTTTCGGTTTACTCCGAGTAAGTGTTGGACTCGGTCAGCAGCATTTTGATATACACATCCATTGATTCCACCAAATATGAAGCAAAATTTTGTAGTCGAAAGTCCATCATTTTTCGTTCTCAGAGAGCAGAATTCCGGCTGCCTTCAAGTATCAGTTGAATCATGTTTCTTTCTGGTTCACGCGCGACGCTCCGTTTCCAACTTAATTATCACTCGGTGATCACTATAGTAACCAACAGTTCGATTAACTTTCCGTAACCTATCTCTTATTGTGCACCATAGCTCACTGTTTTCATCTAGTTCAGGTACTTAATACGTTCTTTGGTATTGTGCCTTATAGCCGCACTCTGTTTGGGGACAGCACAACACCGACAAAGCGAGGGCTCGGTGCTCGCACGAATCCCCTTGGCGCAGCTTGGGCCAAGGACTACCACGAAGCAGACAGCAACGCTTATTCACGTGCCATTTTGGAATATGTTGACCAACGTCTGTGAGTTCTTACGTTTATGTTGGTTGTCTTACCATTACCGGAAGTAGTGTGACGTATTTCTATATTCCATTGCGTAATCCTCTTTTAAAATATAGTCTTTTCACTTTCGCATGGTCGCTATTCGCTTGAGTCTTGGCCGCCGTTACATCCTTTTTTACCTTCAAAATGACGTCATTCTAGGATTGTTCCATGTATTGTGCACACGTGCTATTGCTACTTTATACGTATCGCTGTTTTCATCTTGACTATGTTGTCTTGCTTTCTGATTTACTTCATCCATGACGTTGTGTGCTCAGCTGTAACTTTATAAAACCCGTGGCTTTAAGCCACATAAGGTTGACAGAACGTACCTAGCTTATGCGGTGTAACCGATTACAGAGAAAATTGCTGACCGATTGTAGCTCCGCTTGTAAGTTATCTTCCACGCATGCATCGTTTCGGTTACATTGACAACGAGCCATACATTTAGCACTGCTCCATCGTGCATTTTTTTGTCCCAAAGATTACAGTCGCTCGTGTCCGCGAACCGATCTACGTGGAATGTGGAGTACTCCTATGTCGTGTCTTAAGATCTCACCCTTATTTTTGATGGCGTTGTGCCTTCCTTTAACTTGACTAGATATGGAACTGGTCTACGTTACAGCTATACTTCAAGGCTGTTTTTTGCAGAAATTCCTTACGTGTCGAGCTGCAGGATTCACTGATTATAGCTTTCATTCCACAACCTTTCGTGTGTGTAAGTGTATCATTTTTCTTAGTGTCTTCCTGCATATGCTCGTAGCACCAGCAATGTGCTTACGTGGTTCTCATCAATCAAACGCCCACGCGTACTTTTATTCATTCACCTGTGTGGTTATTAAACAATGGGCGCGTTGCTTAGTCCCCTGTAGAAACGTGACTGCATACTTTGACATTTTGTATGTGCAGCGTGACACCATGTGTCGCTTCACATCACTCTGACCTGTCGTTATGAACACAAACTTGCAAGTTCTGTTTTGTGGGGCTGAATTTTGTTGTGCCTGAGTAAGTCCACTTGATACATGACTCGGCGCACTATCGTATCACCTGAAAACGATAAAGGCATACTTTTCTCACACTATATTCTGATTTCCTGAAGCGCTTCCCGGAGTTATCATCGTCTGTCATCCCCTACCGAGAACTCATACGCATCGCACGTGTTTGTTTTTGCCACCTAGCGACATGTGTTCTCAGAAAACCTGTTACTATAATTGGTTTTCACGTGCTATCCAGTTGAGTATGTCTGCTGACAAGGCTCGGAGATTCTTAGTGTTCATCTACTTTCAAGCAGCAAAACCACAGTCATCGGTGTTGGAAGCGTTAACCTCTTTTGTTTTATGTTTATCCTCATTGTCTTACTCACGTTCTACTTCAGATCGTCTACTGCTGAGCGTAACTACCGAATTCCACCGACCTGTCTGACCCGCAGCTCGCTGTGTCGTGTCGTACTTTTTGATCACGATGATAAGGTAAGCAGTGGCCGACCTGTGCGTTTTTTTGTTGCGCCTCCAGCGACGGGAACCAGTCATCTCATCTATCGTTCCAAAAATCTTTAATCATGTGATCAGTCGTGTGTTGATAGACATAACATTCTCAACCACTCTCTCCCTTTCTCTAGGGTCTTGAATCCTCTATCCGGCTCTCTGCCAAAGAAGTTGTAACCGAAGTTCGTGGCAAGTTTTTATTACTTGAGGAATATGAACATTACGTGGACCCTCTGTCTGAGTACGTCACGTTGTGGATACGTTTCTGCCGTACTAACTGATCTACGGTGCTTGTGTCGTCTGCAAAACTGTTTCCAAACAATTGGTGAATGGGGACGTATAAAGTCACTTATGAAAATCACCACACCAGTTTTGAATACGTAGATAGACAGACGTTCAACAGTTTGTTTCCTCTCACACAAAACTGTTCTTAGTAGCAACTTCCGAAAATCCTCACAGTACACTACCTGTCACCGGCAATAGTTACTTCAAGACTACGATTTCTAGTAAGCTCTTTACTTGGACGTGGTCCGTCTTTGTCAGTTTCTCGAGATGTGACGTTCCCTTTTTCGTTGCTGCTGGTCGTTTAGAGTTCCCTTGATTTTCCTGACTATCTTGTTGGCTAATCCTACGAGTGCTAGCAGAGCCCAACTGAATATGTGACTAAATGTATAAGGATACTGGTTAACGCTACGTATTCTTTGACACGGATTATTGAATTATCACACCCTATCGTACAGCTCGTTTGCTTTTCGTCCACTCAATTCGTGGACTTGTAATGGTAAATCCGTTGGTGGGTGTGTATGTCTCTGCGGATAATATTCATCGAAACGCCTCTTAATTGATCCGTGGTAAATCGTTTAGTTATTAAACTGGATTGCTGGCAACATCTGTGTCCGTGTTAACTCGTCCCGGTAGCCGAAACTAAACGACGCCTGCACACATGCTTCATCACAATAGCTTCACACTGGTTTTGTCTACACAGAGCTTGTGTAGTGTAAACCCGAAAATGTGAGATCAGGGAACATGTGAGCAATATCTGTTAGCCCATGTTCAACTGGATTGCGGGCGTTCGCAACGACATCCGCTCACTTGGGCTAGATACAACGAACTCAATAATTTGATTTAATCGCTGGTGATATGACGACCGCATTGTGTGTTGTGCTAGGGCTTGGCCCCCTGTCCACGAGGCCATTCACATAATCGATTAGAGTTCATATGTGCATGATACAAAGCTGCAGCCGCTGTTTTTGTCCACTTCACTCGCTTTGGCTTAACTGAACTCTTTATCACTCCAACTTCTGGACATCATGACCATTTGGACCGGTCAATAACCAGGGTGACAGTAAATGCCGAATTGTTCAAAACCCCTATGCCTGCTCCTTGCTATTCATTAAAATTATGCCAACCCAACTTCCGTTTTTTTGTTTAAAGTATTGCCACGTCCTTAGCTACGCTTCCTTACCTACACCCGTCTGTCTGTTTCCTTTTGCTCAGCAGTCTTAGGTGTTTACCGTGTTTTACTCTCTACGCTAGCTGCAGCACATGTATTAGTTAGTGCCTACTTTAATTAAACGTCCGTTTAAACAATAGAGGCACAATGCAAAATGTAAACCAGTGCATGCCACCTATGGCGTCGCCACCCTTTCAACCATCCACATCGATGGGCGTAAACGATACGATTTCCTGAAGTGTGGTGGCGTTCTTTTTCGGTTCACTCGCCCATATACACGTTGGACTGATATAGTTCGTGTTGTGTATCTAGTTCGCGGGTACATCACGGCACACAGACTTATTTCAACTGTACAGTATGTTCTTTGAAGCAGGTGTCCGTCTGAATATTACAGCGCATACACGCACTCTCGACCCACTCTAGGTCAATCTAGCATCAGTGAACTACGAATGTATGGTTTTACCATTGGATCCTAGACAAACGGTATATCAGTTTACGGTTCTGCTGTTACCTTGCTCTGACTATCCTATCGTGTTCTGATACGAGCCTTTGAGTGTAGTGCTCGAGTCCATCCTCATTGTTTGGTTCTCTTTTAGACGGGCACCAGTGAGCTCGGTGAAAAAAATCGGATGGTACCGAACTACCTTTGCTTGTTTTTACTTAGGTCCATTGATTCATTTGACTTGATAAAGGCTCGTCATTGTGGTCAGCACACAGCCGATTCGTCCGATCTCATTCAGTTGATCCTTGCTGCCGTTATTCATTCTCAACAATGTTTTTTCAGTTACAATCGTTATGTTCTGTTCTATCGGGGATTTGGCGATCGCACTATCGTCGTGGATGCAACCCAGTACGGTAACAATGCCAGATTCGTGCGGCGTTCATGCATCCCTAATTGTCGCGTAAGCTTCTCTCCTACTTGTTTGTTGATGCCTTCCACACACCACACCATGATCGAACGACGTGGCGGCTATTGTTAATATTGTTATGTAATCTAGTGAAATTCCTATCCTGTATTTATAAATGAGAATGAGGCGGGCCAGCCTGAAATTGACCATCGTAAACGACTGATCAAACTATCATTGATGTGCCGTTTTGAGTTAGGTGTACTTACTGTCGTGCGACTTGGATTACCTACTACCATACATCTTCCGTAACTGATTAGTGATACGGTAGGTTCATGATGTGAGCAATGAGTGCTTTCAGCTCTGTAGTATGCTAAGATGTTTTCCGTTTGTTGCATTTAACTCTTGAATTAATAATTTAGATTATTACCCACTCCTGTTGTTCGAGTGTCTTTCACAGCTCTGTTGAACATCGAAATTTGCACAAGTTACCAGAGTATTACCAGGGTTTGGGAAAACTGAGAGCGTCTGTTGGGTTTGCTGAAGTTTACGAAGTAATCACTTCATTCGGCTGTCGCCTTTGTCTCCCAAAAACGATTCAAAATATACTTTCGGTTTTGATTGCCAGTTGTCTCCTTATTTTATTTTAAAGTGCCGGGGGAAGTGCTGACCCAGTGGCCGTTGGCACAAAAAGTTATAACAAATGCTGTATCTGCGGAGATTTGACAGACGTTTGTCTACTGCATTCTGTTTCGTCGGCCAATACGAAAGCGTTAGAAACAGAATAAATGGGTAGATTTAGCCGGATCCTTGAGTCAACTGTACCACGTTGCAGTACACGAGACAAAACGATTGTGGTTTACTAGTTTGATCTGCTCACTACGAGATATGTCTGTTTTAACTTCTAAACGATTTTCAATTTAATTTATTCCAGTTATCTTTAGGTTTTCCTCGTTTGTTTCAGAATGTTTCCCAGTTTAACGTACTTTTCGATAACAACCTTCGTTTAATAACAGCGGCGAATACATAGAAGACGTGTTACGTATATATCGATTTGTAAAGACTTTTTGGTTCTTGAGAATGGTGGTAAATGTGACAGTTCTGGTTGTTGGTTTGGATGTTCGCTTGTCCATAAATTCCAAGCTCAGCGAATAACTAAATATATAAAACGTGTTAATTTTAATTCTAACTGAAACTGCATTGAGGTATGTTTGAGAACTTGTAAAAATTAGGTCTTGGAAGTTTGTGTATTTTAAAAAAGTCTAGCATGCGAACCCTGGTATAATGTTTACTTGAGTAGCCTAAATACTTGTAAGCTTCGTTTGCACAAGACAGTCAAATCGAACTGTGGTTTGGGACGATGTTTGTCGCAACTGTGACCTTTAACTTTTGCGTTGGTGGTAGTTAGGAAATTAATCGTAGTCAAAAGAGCTAGCAGTTGTCGTGATGTGGGTAACTCGCTTATTACAGTCCTTCGCCATGTGGGCTAGAGTTTTCGGCGGGCGGAAGTTGTAGTCGCAAGACAGTGAGCAACCACTGACTCTACTTGATGTAGCACTTTAGGTCTGCATGACCTGTGCATGCACCGCTGTTTATTTGTTCGCGATGTTGACGAATAATGCCCTCCGTTGAAGCATGCTACCTAACTATCGAAAAATTTGTCTGTACATTATTCAGGCCGTTACTCGCCGGTTTCGAAACTACACACGAAAAAACTGCAGTATGCTTGAAAATATTCTCATTTGATGTGAGGTGGTGTTTAGTGACACACTCGTCTCGAGCGGTCCAGGTTTCTGAACCGTCGAACACGACGACTTGTTCAGCATCTCGTTCTTCTGGATGAACATCTATCATTTATTGCTTGAAGAACGCAATGCGCGATTCACTTGTCTTCACATGTATTTCGTCAGGTAGAATGTAACGGTTAAACTATCACATGGCCTGTGTGTAAGTAAAAGTAGGAACGTGCCAGTCCGAAAGTTGCACTTGGACTGAAGCGCATTCCTTATAGACCAGCTTGTTCATACAACACATTGTGCGTCTTCGATCTTAGTAAAACAATATTATATATATTCTCCACTCCGTCACAACGAGACTGAACCTTGACGCAGTGTGACGGGTTGCACATGTCGATGACCTACTGGGGTAGACTAGATGGTTTGGCGACCACACCGACAGAGTCACTCATACCAACCAGGCCAATAGGCAGAGGTATGACAAACCACAGTCTCCTGGTCCTCCAGGTAGGGGATTGAACGATGGTTGATATCTTTTTCCGGAAAAAGTACCGGTTGTGGTACACTGACACCCACCCGCCGCCTTTCGGTACACGTTTTTGAGCCAAAGGCTTTGGTTGAGAACCCTAATAGTTCTTTTGTCTACGTCTGGGAGTCCTCGCAATATTTCAGCCCACAGCCAACCATGAATAATCACAACACCGATAATCCCGTACTGCATCGGCCATCTCGCAGGGTAAACCGGTCGCCCTATCTGTTGCATACAGCAGAGTGGATAGGCAAATCGTGCTATTGCTGACCCCTCCCCTACTGTCCTTTCATGTTTAGTTCTCAGGCCCCTCCCAACCCACATTTCTGGTTATTACTCTGCAGGTCCCACAACAGATATAGTTAATCATAGTAACACTGTGCTACTGTCCCACCACTTACCATTCAGCTTCTGGCCTCTCACTTAGACATAAAATATAAATTAACATATGCGCCTTCAATGCGATCGTTAGACTCGTCGAATGTCGATGTCTGCTCCATATCAGATGCTAGAGTCCAGGACAGTGGCCAACGTATGGAACTAACAGTACTCACATTGTTTACCCGATACTCGTTATACACTTTGGGCGATTCCAAGGCTGCCACTGCCGATGAGGCTGGAGTAGATATAGTCCTCAGCACGACGGCCTTAACCGCGTTAGTAGATTGAATTTCTGTCACCAGTGGACCTTAAGCCGTCCACTTAGTAGGTTCAGTTAAGAGCTGCTCTATGTGCAAGTTCTTCAAAAATCTATTCATTGTGTCTGTTCACACTCCTACTGACTGTAGTGACTTCGGCGTCAAGGACGCCTTTTACTTGGATCTGGCCTCTCTTCTTCGGTCGACACATGGTTCTGATCTGGTCGGCGATATGAACGTCCAAGTCGACCACCTTGATGAGGCCGAGTCTTGTCTAGATGGCAGGTTTTGTATAGCATCACATCGATCGGATACTGGGCAGCCATTGTTACAGCTGTGTGTTGAGCATAAGCTATTTTTAGACAGCACTAGTTTTAGGCATCGTGCACCTCATTTTTATACTTGGTGCCCACCTTCTCCGAATCAGACGCGGTGTCAGATAGACCATATAGTTGTTAGTTATAAGTGGCGTGGTTCCATCCAGGACTGCCGTTCTTATTGGATCACATGCTTGGATTCGAATCATGCGCTGGCACGTTGTCGTTTCGTCCTTACTTTTGTTGGGCAACGATTCCACCGGCAGCAACGGCTGTCTGTAGCATCGGTGAAGCATAAGTACCATACGATCTTAGAAAGGTGCCTTGGTAGTTCTCACTTCGAAGATGCTACTGGCTGTTGGACCTAGGTCTGACAGGCCATTCGGGAAGCAGGTGCTGTGGAATGCAGCATGGGAGTACATGAGTTGAACAGACATTGGATCTCTGAGAAGTCCCTGGAGTTGTTAAAAGCTAGACGGAACATTTCTCCCGGCAGTTCATGTAGCAAGTTTAGTAGGGATATCCGTAGGAAGTTTTAACGTAGTCCAAAGGCTGATCATGAGGCTTGGTTGGTGGAAAGAGTTAAGGAAATGGAGACATACTCTTCAGGCCTATCCATGCTACTAGCCTCAGGTGACTAACGTACTAGGACCGCTGGTTCAGATGGTCTCGTGCCGGCACTTTTCAAAGAAGGTGGGGATGCGTTAGTGGGTGTTTTGACTCAGTTGTTTCAACATGTGCGTACGACGGGTTCATCTGATAATAGTTCCTGTATTGAAGGAAGATATCAGGGGCTCTTGCAAAATCCATAGGGGACCCCAGTCATCATTACGGTTCTGGCATCCATTGTACTTCTTCGACTCACTGTATTTCGAGAGGCAAACATTAGGGCATAACAGTGATGTTTTCGCCCGGGGCGAGGATGTATAGACCACATTTGTGCCCTTCGTCGAATTCTGGAGCAGCGTCATGTGTACCGTCAGCAAACGGTAGTCGTATTTACCTTTTATGATGGTGTGTTTGATTCAGTGAATCGATCTACACTTTTGGAGTCGTTTAAACGCAGCGATTTACCGACCAAGTATGTGGGCTTACTGTCGGCGCTTTATTCCCATGCTTCAGCTCAGGTTAGGTTGACGGTGAACTGTCTGATAGTTTCAACATCACGGGTAGCGTACGCCAAGTTTGTCCGCTCTTACCATTTTTGTTTACTTTCGTTACACACGAAATACTGAAGGATTGTCTCCGGCACTCACAAGATGTCGGCGTGGATCTCCTACCTGGTGAAAGACTGACTGATCCTATAGGTCGGGTTCGTCTCCCGGGCGGGGTCTCTCGCGACTCACAGAGTCGGTGGCTGGATGCGTTAGTTGAGGTGGCGGCTAATCGAGCTCAGTGGCGTGAATGTTGTTGTTTGGCCCGAGTTGTTTGTGTTGTGAGTACATATGCGGAGCAGTGAAATTCGTAAGGAAGCGCCCTGCTTTCGCTTATAACTGGGTTGTTTGTTTGCAAAGTGTTGGCACCCTGATATTGATTGTTTAAATATAGACACGCATTTTTTTCAGTATTTAGGTTCCTTCCTGTTCCCTTTTCTTTCTTGTGATGTGGGGTTTGTTTTTTTTTCCTTCATGATTGTGTGACAGTTATACACCGATGAGAACCACTGATGTATTGCTGTCTGTAGTGATGATCGTGATATTCTCCACCCCCTCCAACTTACTACCAGAACATTCATTGAATTCCTTATATGGATTTAGATTATTGGCAACGATCGAATTGCCAGTTAGATAGGAGATTAAACACTGGGTGGTCATTGGAAATTTCTCATCTCGCTAGCAAATGCTGTTAACAGGTTTGGAGGTTTTTCTTCGGAATCCTTTTTATTGTAAAGTGTTCATGGAAGGTTTGTTTGTTTCACAAAGTCGAGGTTCTGGCTGTTCAAACGAGCTTCCCTCATTTAAACTACTGGCGATTTGTTGTACTAATTCTCACCTCTTGATTCATCTCATCGATCGTTCAGTTGGAGCATTGCATTGTACAAGACAAACTTCAGCTGGTCATTCGCACTTCAACCGAGATAATGCCTGGCACTGAATTGACTATCCCGTTCGATCTGGACTACTATACTTGTCATTATCCGCTAGATTGTGCGTGCGCACGTTCTCGGTGCCCTGTGCTGAAATGGAGTCGGAAGTTGATTCGCAAAAAAGTTGTACCAAACTTGGATTATAGCAAGTACATTGAGTCGCAGCTACGCGTGTAAGTCGAGCTTGATCTGTTCACTCTTCCACTGACTAGAATGTGACATTTGCTCGCATCCTGTTCGGTATTTTGTCATAATGTACGCTGCATACGTTTCCCAGCCCTCTTTTACTCACACTTAGCAATCATAGCTGTTGATTTTGTGGTGTTAGCGGAGGTAATTTTATGCTTTCTCGTTGGATTTCATTCCGGTCACCAGTTTCCACTGATTTGCATTCATCTTGTTACTGTGGTCATTATTTTCTTGTTTCTTGGTTTTTTCGAATGTAGGGACACGTAGTGTATCACTTAACTTCGAAGTGGTAACGCTGCAATTGACGTGACTACTGAGTTTTACAGCCTCCTTTTTTTGAGACTGGACTAGCGATCGGCTACTATAAATCACTGGTGTGAAATCATGGTTAGCAATTCTCGAAAACATCCGACTCATTCGGCTGCTGTCTCCCATTTCTGTTTGTCAGGCTTTCTAAACCCCTCACCCAAGACAGTCCTAATAGCAGGAGCTCTTCTGGTGATCTTCCAGGGCTAACTGGGTCACCAATCATTCGAACGGCTGTGGGAAATTCTTTATCTGGCTACGTTCACTCACACCCATCTCCGACTTCTATAGACAGATCCCAGAAAGAAACACTTAAACAGCGTTTTGAATCTGTTGACCCCCCCATTATCATGAGTTCAAAACGAAATCCACTCAAAGTGGACGCTTCTGTTTTGGATGATAGCACAGAACAGGGACGTATGGTTGATGAGGTTACTAGGCCAGTTGTCGTCCCGGAAATTTCGGGAGCTACTTCCAGTCCTCCATCAAATGAATCACTGGATGCATCCCCGGCGTACCCCGACCATTCGGCTGCATTGTCGGACAAGACGGTAATGCCATTCTTCTCCATTCACATGCTGACTATCTGTATGTTCTACTTACGTCGTTATTTGTATTGTGATGATGTCTTGTTAACCTTCGAATACTTTTCCTTCTAAGTCTGTTAACTATTTCAGATTTTTCGCACGAGTTCTGATTCTTTATTTCCTTATTCGGCTTTAATTGTGTTAAGTATTATGGTATTAGTGGTCTAGCAAAAGAGAGCTGTCTAGCGTTAGTTATTAATGTGCAAGACTCTGAGGACCTACTGAGCGACAGACAGGTATTTCTCTGAAGCTTAAAGGTCGTGTATATAAGACAACGGTGAGGGCCGTATTACTTTGTGGCAACGAAACCTGTCCGCTCAGAGCACAAGACATGAACCGTCTTCAAGTATTTGATCACCGAGGTCTGCGTTCAGTCGCTGGTATCAGGTGGCATCAGCAAGTCAGTAACCAAGAGGTTAGAAAGTGGGTGTTTGGTAATGATTGCCAAACGAGTTCTTTTGTTCAATCTTTACGTCTGCACAGGCTTAGATGGTTAGGTCATGTATTAAGGTTGCCAGCTAGTCGTCCTCCACACCGAGCACTGTTCGCTGACACTGCGACCGACTGGTGTAAGGTGCGAGGTGGACAGATAATGACCTGGCGTAGGGAAATGAAGTCGTTCACCAAAGGGTTGGCTATTGTAGATCGAGTTTGTCTACCGGACTGGGGCCCTCGCGACTCACAGAGCCGGTGGCTGGAGACTTTAAGCGAGATGTCCGCTAATCGAGCTCAGTGGCGTAAATGTTGTCGTTGTTTGGCCGAGTTGTCTGTGAAGTGAGTGCACCTAATGACCCGAGGCAGTGAAAGCCGTAAGGAAGGTGTCTTGCTGATGACGCCTTACTCTCACTTGCAGCTCGGTTGTTTGTATGCAAGGTGTAGGCACCTTGATGTTGAATGTTTGAATCTGGACGTAATTATTTTCCATTCCCGTCCCCTTCTTTTTATACTTCTCTTTTCCTATATAGGGTTTGCTTTTTCTTCACTGATGTATTGCTGTCTATGATGATAATGATGATGAGCGCCTACTGAGCATCAAAAGCATGCATGAAATCAGCAAGTTGAGTACAACGGGAGTGGGGTGTTCATTCGCGGGAACAGAAAGAGCGGACTTATTCTGCAATTTACAGACCTAGGCAAACGGAACTATCTCGGTAGTAATGATGTACGTTCATTAACTTCGTGTTTAAGCTTTCTGACGTGGGTACACGTTATTCTCGCTCCCGAATAATTTTGTTGTCATCCACTGTGATTTGCGGGTGCACGTGATCGAAACTGAGCCTAATTCATACTCCTCTTTTCACCTCTCATTTCGTGATTCCGTCTGCACTTTTATTCACAGACTTTCCAGCCGATTATCACAACCCGTCGTCAGGCTGCCGCCATGCGAACTACTCTGCAATAATGAGTGTGATCTTTCCTCGTTTGCTGATTCTCGTCTTTTTCATCGTCTCTGCCTTCTCAGAGCAATTATCGTTGCACTTTCCGACCCAACACCACCCCGCCTTTTACTATTGGATCAACTGCTTGATAACGAGTCTACTTATTTGTGCTTTCTTTAACAAAATTGTGTTTTCTTGATTGTACTTCCTATCAGGTTTTTACGTCTACTCGACCCATATGTATAGATTCCTTGAACCACGCGCTGTACAGTGTTCTGAGTTAATTATATCCAAATTCATTAGTACTCTGTTCTTCGAAATCTCTTTCATAACATTTCTTCACAGTTCCTCTCCTGTCACTGAACGTGTTTAAGGCCAGCCATGACGTGTAGGTTGTTTTGAGCGTCGAATAGCTGTGGCCTCTCTAGAGACCTCGTCGGTGACTGCGTAATAGCTCACAACTGTAAGACCTCGCCATAGTTTGACTTTTCCATCCATAGGTCTTGGTTAACCCAGCGGAAGCAGTGTTGGTCTGCTCCCGTGATACTGTCATTTCCTTGAGCCAAAACAGTTTAAAACACTCCTCCGATGCCAACTGGTCAATGTTCGCTCTTTTACTGTTCAGTTAAACGTGACAGCAGGTTTTCGAGCAAATCTCCCCGTTTGCTCCGTTTTTTGATCGTTCGTAAATACGCGTACTTAGTAATTATTCTACCTGTTCATCACTAGTGGCTTGTTTTGTTTATTGCCACCAAGTGCATGTGTCCCACGACCTTATTTTGCACATGATACTGTTTCGTTAGGTCACCTGATCAGTATGTATGCTATCTACCGTCATATTTCCTTTCTGGGGTGCTGATATCTTTTAAGCATCTTTCTTGTATGGGAGTTAGCTGCTTTATTTAATTTCACGGACAGCTCTGTTTCCGTGTACATCACTGGCTGTGACCGCTTTTAACACGGGGACCTCGTTCATCTGTGCTTCCCAGCCCTAATTTCGTCGGTATCACGTTGTAGTCTCAGTCTGTACACAGCTTGATCAATACTGATTTGGTTGCTAAGCTCAATTACTCAGTCTTTAGTTGGCGGAGGTCAATTCGCTAAACTGCCATTTCTGCAGTTACATTGCCTCCAATGCTTGGTTATGTGGATTTTCCCGGTGTTTCTTTAACTTTTTAGCTTTTGCAGTGTTGAGGCCTCTCAAAGTATCCAGGGGTGCGGTCGCATGGAGTTTTCCTTTGGCTTCGCATTATTGGTTTTGTGAATGTTACTTTGCTGTAATTGTCTTCATCATATCCTTTACCTCTTATACTTCCTGACTATCGGCCTTTGCTAGTTTAGACATTCTAGGGCAGTTTCGGGTTCTCATCTGAATGCAATGAATAGTTAAAGATATTTGATGGGATGTGAGTCCTCTGGTGAGCAATAGCCTATCATTCACAATGCACTATGCTACAAGGTCCGTGTGTTAGGGTTTGCGATAATGCAGTTGATTTAATAATACGATTAAACAAGCAATTCTCTCATTAGAGGACGTGTAACTAGTCAAAACACACCAACTTAACAGGTTTATTGACGTCGGTCCCCCAGAGCAGCGGTCAGCTTATACGTTGAGTGTGTTTGTAAGAGGTTGGTAGTTAGAGCAAGTTGATTGAACGTTTTACGTAGCCGGGTCGTTTAGATAAAGATCGTGGAGAGCCATGAGGAATTGATCAATCTTGACAATGATTGTTGCCCACTAACTCTGGACGATTTATGTTATCGCTTCACCAAGGGGTTTTTTCTGTCTAACAGATTTAGGTTGCTAAGTTCTGTCCGGAATTTCATTGTTCTAACATTTTCGGTGTATTGACCAAGTTTGCGACTGGTTTTTACAATATATCGGAACCCTTCTTACAGCGGGGTTTACTTTTCGACGAAATCGAACCAGCTTTACGTTCTTCTGACATCTTGTTTGTGTCGTGTCATTCTGTTTTGCAGATTTCCTTGGTCTACATTCTGTATCGAACCCATTATGTAACCAAACACCAGCACTGTCACTTGCTGTTCTTCTCGGTATTCTTCCATTCTTGCTACCTTTGCTGGGACTCAACTCAAATGTGCGGCACTGTTCTATCACTCATTTTCATTTATACCTGACGTGGATTTATTTTATGGATGATTACAAAACCGCCTAATTATTCCGCCAAGAAACTGTGCTTTGGTTTGTCACTAACACCCGGGAACATGCTGAACTAGGTGTGATCGGGCTGGTTTGTATGGAATGCGCTTCGTACCTTCAAAGTGCTGCTTCAAGACTGCGGCATTTCCACACCGACTTTCTTTATTGCCGGTAATCCGCTTGAGACTGTGGACAGTTTCACACACTTGGGTAGCATTATCTCGTCAGCTTGTAATATTGCTGATAAGATATCGGCGAGGATAACAAAGGCACGAGTTGCCTTTGCCAAAATGCGTCATCTGTGGCGTCGAAAAGACGTTCGGTTGTCGCTGAAAGGAAGGGTCTATAATGCTTGTGTGCGTTCCATTTTGCTGTATGGTTCGGAACCGTAGCCTGTTCACAAGCAAGATATCAATAGGCTTGCTGTGGTTGACCATCGTTGTCTCCGCCACTTGGCCCACATTAAGTGGACTGATCGCATGGGCAATGTGGCAGTTCGCCGGCGCGTATTCCGGAACGCTCGGGATGCGCGACCAGTTGGTCAACTAATTACGTCACACAACTTGCGATGGTTGGGTCACGTGCTCTGTATGCCATCTGAGCGTTTACCGTACCAGGCATTATATGCTGGGGCCACCAACAGTTGGGTAAAACCGCGTGGTGATCAAGCCACAACATGGTCACGAAATATGAAGACCTTGACTGATCCATTGAGCAAAATGGGCAGGTATCGCCTGCCTGGATGGGGTCCTCGTGATCACTCAAACCGCTGGTTAGATACGCCATCCGAGATGGCGATGTGTCGCAGTCAATAGCGTACCTGTATCCACACCATTTCTAGTTCTTCCGCTTAGTCTTCTTTAATATTTTTGACCTTCTTAGTAACGTTTCCTTCTAGGATATTCCATGTCACTGTTGGGGTGAGCGGCGGCCCGAGCCACAGTACCTTTTTGTCAGGCTCATGGCTGTTATGATGATGAACACCCGGGAAACGTGATGTCACGTCAAGTCACGCGTTATATCTTCCATTTCTAATCCACGCCTGGTTGCTTGGTAATTGAATGCGGTAACCCGCAGGTTGATCGGAGGACGTTTTCTGTCAGTTCAATGCGTTCGAGTAACGATTGAAGGGAAGGGATGTAAAAACTGACGAACTTCGGCTGTTTCTAGAAGAATCAAAATTGTACTCCAAGCTAGCACAAAGTGGGAGGGATTGCTCCAACGTTTATCAAGCCCACGCATGAACACACCTGCAATCAGGATCTCCGCGGTCTTTGTTGGCAGTTTATTGCGTGAATTTATCGGCCGTTTATCTAAACTATTAAAAACACCCCCCATCTTGATGGCCGTGAAGCTGTGATCCCCTAAGACTCGACCTCGTCGCAGCACAAACAAACATGCTAATGAACTTGTCAACGAGGTGAGTAACTTTATACACTTAATCAGGTTCCGTCTTTTCCTCTTTCGATCAAACAAGGATAAAACCAGTGGGTCGTTTTCGGTAGCCTGGACTCCATACACCGTATCATATATGCGGTGGTTTCCTCCCTTTTCGATGACGACAATGTCTCTGGAGATGTAGTGACTAAGCTTAGGCGTATTACTCTAAATGAGGGACGACCTTCGCCGAGTATGACGGAACGAACATTACTTAGGTCGATATCTATCGTCCCTGGGACAAGGGTTCTAGGCCTGGAAATTGCGCTGGCTCTTTCAGAGAAACTGCCATCATAGGTGGTGGAGATAAGCCGGTGGTTCACATCGGCACCTTTTAAACTAAGAACTGTTCTATTCCCATTGACAACTTACTGGCGGACTTTTTCGTCAAGATATCTTGGCTGTGAGCTGAGCATGCCCAACCATAATTAAGCCATGCTCCACTTGATTCTTTAAAGTAAAATCTTGTCTCATTATCTTCGCTCTCCAAAGTATTAGAAAGTCCCAAGATCGATAATATTCTGAGCGGAAGCATGTGCATCAAGTTGGCAGCAGGAATCACGAAGAGGATACGTTGGTCAATCAGTGTTATTGTATTCAATGCAGCAGATATGTCGCACTTGGAAATCTTTAAAACAATACTCTCGAAGGTCAATATTGTAGACCTTTTGCCATACATCTGCATAAGTCTTTATAGGAAGACATAAATGCTGCTGCCCGCTTCAATTCAAATTACAGAGCGAAACGATTGCAAAGCAGTTCATTCTATGTCAAGACATTATCAAGCCGCAAACCCTGCTTATACCTAAGGTAAATGTGGAGGGCAGAGAGCCCCGTGAACGGGATCGTCAAAATCTGTCGTGAAGTGTGACTTCTACCTCTGAGCGTATAGCTCAAAACACATCCATACAGGTTCCGACGACGTCCGGTGCGGATGAAGTGCGTCCAGACGATCGCGTAGCTCCATCCTTTTACGCCACACCGGAGTGTGCCAACAATCCTCTGGGTAATGCCAACGACATAAAAAAGGAGGAACAAATTCGCTGATCTGACTTATCTAACAGGGATCTCAACGGTTCCGATGACGTACCAAACAGGAGAATCACTGGTCAAGCAGTCAACCAGAAAACGGCAGCACGTAAATAACCGTGTTTATATTACTGCATGTAGATAATCTAGATTTCAACTTATCTGCGCTACTGCCGGTTCAATTAGGGCAAGGCTTCATCCGTGTGCTATTTGAATGCGCGCCGTTTTCTAAACTTTAGGCACATCACAAAGGAATCCACAAACCGACCAGGGTCTGGAATCCTATGGACCCCTCTGTTTTGAACGTTTTCAAGTCTAAAAACACTGTCGAATAAGAAGAATGTATTAAGTACACTGCTTTTGAATGCACGCCCATTACTCGATATAATGTACATTTTTAGATGTTTCATCTTCACATATAATCCTTGCATTATTTTGGACGCTGAACTATGGTTTACCCCCGAGAATTCAGACTTACAACTACATGTTATAGACTAACATGTGTCCCGCGAAAATCGCAGTGCAGGACGAGATGAGGATGGTTAAGTTATCTAAGAAAGCAATATTCTGCAACCATGTGTGACGAGCCTCGCCTTGATATGTTTGACAATTTCTTGTGGCTGTTAGTGTCAACTAGATCCTGTGAGTCGCTCTTTGATTGCGCATACAGACCACCTAACGCTACTCATGACAATATGACTAGCCTTATTAACGGACTGAATTAAATATCGACCATTCCTTCATAGTGTATAATAATTGGCGGAGGTTTCAACCTGCCCAATATCACTTGGAAATTCTCCACAGTCCCTGTAGATCAAGCTGAGTTCCTTGCACGTGTCCAAGTAAACAAATGGTGCCGGCAAACAACACCTGCTGGACTAGACCTCATTTTGGATCTCACTTTTCACAGCAGATGTCCCCATTGGTATTGTGTCCACCTTGGAACCATCTCCAGAAAGTGATCACAACGTGGTCGAATTCATTTCCCTCCCAAAAGCTGCAAAGATGTCGAATGTGATATATTACCGCCAGATTAACTTCGTCGACTGGAATCTGTCCACCATTCTGGTGGGATCATTAATCTGGACCACATTATTGTCAACTTCAGACCTTAGTGATGCAACCGAAGTGTTTGAGGAAAACTTCAGGTTTTGCATGAACGGTCGCTGGCGCGTGTTTCAAAAAATGTCAGTTATTATTGCGTGCTAGTGCATATCCCGTTTTTACCGTTCGCCCACTCAAATCTACGTACTATCCCTTGTATTTTGTCATATTCACTTGCTTCGAGAGTTTTTGAACATAACCTGTTGATAAAAGTGAAATATCATATAGTAATGCCTGCTAAGTCAAAAGTTACCAGTCTTCAAGCGATCATCTGTGCGCAGAAAAGGCATGACAACGGTGAAGAAAGGTGTGAAATCTTCAGATTGTTCGGTCAACACCTGCCCCATCCCTGCTTTCGCAACGGAGATCAAGGCCACTGCTGAGACGGCAGTCTCAACGGCAAATCTTAGCACATCACACGAAGGAAACAACACCAAACCATGTTCACTTTCCATTACCAAAATATTTGTAGATCAGGCTAGAAAATAATGGAATTAGAGGCTGAACAAGCGAAACTACACAGTAAAAACGAGAAGCTTGCTGAACTTTTCCACCAATTAGATCCGCTATTGGTCACTGTGAATGCCTCAAGTAACATTCGCCATCAGACTACCCCTAGTCACAAAGAACTCGTGGCCGCCGGAACGCTTATTGATATTGCAGCTATGGAATTGCACAAGCGGTTACGCTATGCAAGCAAAGTGATGGTGTTTAACGTACCTGACAGAATGCCTCTGTTGTCGGTGAAAAAGATCTTACTAGAAGTCAGTAAGATGGAAGAAAAAGGGTTTTATTGATCAAGGCTTCGCAAGAAAGCACAGCAAAAGCACTGTCTATTGTTGCTACGGTTCATAACTGAACTTGTAGCGAACGAATTTGTCGGAAGTCAGGAGCAAGCCAGGCGTGGCACAAACTTTAAGTCCATAAAAGTGTTTTTTGTCAAGACGCCAATATTTCCCGAGAAAAGAACACAGTCAACAATCTCATTGATCTGACTGTATATCTCGGAAGCTCCATGAGCTCTCCGAACCCGCAGCTGCAAACGGCGTTGCGTCTTCTGTCTGAGCGAACACTAGAAAACAAACCACGTCTAGCTCTGACAACGTCAGGCGCGTTCAAGTCTTCGCAACAAAACTCACGGCTATCGCCAAAAACACATCCTCTAGTCCTCAACGTTTTCCTCTGTCCTAGACCCAAGACATCCACATTAACTCAGAACACTGGAAGAAGCAACTTAAATGCCTCTGATAATGACGCGGTTGCGCGAGCAGGGCTATCCGCTTCTCACCGGAGGAAGTTCTCTTCGTTGTATGGAGTAAACGGGAATACCGGAGGCAAATCCAAAACACCTGAACAATGCTCTAAATCATAAGTAAGACCTGTAAGGCGCTTACCAGAGAATAGTATTTCGGATTTTCATTATAAGGGTTAACCAAAAGAACTTTACGAACGTCATGAATCTAGCTCTATGTACCATGTTCTGAGAAACAACGCTTCGCTGGTAACACTGCACAATTTGACTCCCACTGCTTTCAGGTCAACCTACTACTACACAAGGGGTCACGGTCACCATCCAATATCCAATAGATCCGTAGTAACTCATCCTCCTACCAAAATATGAGTGCCACTAGGAACCAAGTTACTAAGATGTATACCCCAGCAAGTACGTCGTCACCTGATTATGTCAACAACACAAATGTCTGCCAAACCAGTCTTTTTAAGTGCACCCAGCGATATTTCATCAACCGCCACCTGGCCCCTCTCTCCAAGACTCACTCTGTCATCCCATTATAATGGCACTCTTCCAGCACTTCCTATCATGGAGCAAGTGTTTTATGACATCCACTCGACTATGAGCGGAAACTTGGTGCATTCATTAGATCAGGCCTTTCCATTCGGATCTTATACTTATCGCATATACTTCGTCTGTAGAGATATCCGTTCTACAACAATTCGCAGGAAGCGACCATGATGTCGTCAAATGTCTGTTTGATTTTAATATGCTACCAAACCGACAGTTGTATTCTACTGTCCAATGTAATTCACTGATTGGAATGCCTTCCTCTCTCTTCTAGGATCCTTAAATTTAAATGCCTTCCGCACATCAAACCCAAGCATAACGGCCGGAGAATTTATCAAACATCTAACGTTTTTGTGTCGACGTTTCGGCCCTCAATGAATCAAAACGTGTCGGCTCGTATGTACAAGGTGAAATCCTTAATGCAAAGGAGACTGCCAAAATTAAAATTCTAAAGTCGAGGTGCGTGAGAACACTAGACTTTTCCCTGGTGATGCAAATGGGCGAAATGTTTGAACACAGAACGTCAGACGCAACTCCGCCAAATAACCGAAGAGAAATTCGCGCTCCATAGTGAGAATAAATGCACAAAACTAGTGCAACTGATGAGACGGAGAAATTCCATGAGGGACTGTTATAAATGTTATTACCCTTTAAAGATAAAACGGTAGCGATGTGTGAAATCTTCAACTCACATTTCGCCGCCTTGCTCAGCGTAGAAAGCACCCCATTAACTGCTAATATCCCATCGAAAACAGATGAAGTTTCCAGTATTGTTCTAATTGTGGTTCGAAGTGTTCGTTCACGGTTAGCTAGCATTAGGCCCTCAATCCATGCTGGACCAGATGGTATCCCGCCAGTGGTCGTCAAGCAATTAGGTGAAGATATACCCATCCTCTTATTCAATGTGTTCAACCTATCACTTTTATCCGGCACCTTCCCTCCTCAGCAGAAAACCTCAATCATTATGCCTCGTCACAAGAGTGGTCCAAGACAGGACGTTAGCAACTATCGTCCCATCAACCACACGTCAATCTGCTCAAGAATGTTTGAAAGGATAATAAAAGTACACATAGTCGAGTTTTTAAGGACACAAAACCTTACAAACCTCTCACAGCACGGTTTCCTTAGTAAGCGCTGTTCTATGGCATATCAGCTGGAATTCTTCGACCATATATCGATAGCTATCTTACGTTAACAAGCGCATTGTCTCTCTTCAAACTCTCTGTATCACTTGGTGACCTCTTTGAGTGTGGTTCGAGCAAAATTTGGCCGCCGGAAGCGTGGTACGTAGAAAACCACCCCGCTGTATAACGCTCCTAGAAAACAGCCCGCTCGGAACATTTTGTCATATGGTTTACTCACAGGATCACTTAGCACTTTGCCAACTACGCGCTTACTAAATCATTCGCAACGCAACACTGCTCTAAGGACATGCGTTTATTCATGCATATGCACTGCCAAAATCGCTAGGAAATGTGAACTTAGCGCTTAATAATAAGCCCAGCAGAACGACGTCGTGTGAGCTTTGGTTATCACACGCACATTTCACGCGGCCCTCCAAACCGTCGACACAATTCTCTGATTACCCGAATAGATCCCGAATGCGTAACAAAATGCCACAACAACCAGTAGATGGGGGTTATATTCCAATAATCATAGCAGAAAGTAATACCTCATGAATTCTTTGTCAAAACATTCCGCATACACGTTGTTCGTCTTAGTAAATGTTATAACCTCACATTTTCTCACCTAACGTGTAAAATTACATTCTTTTTTATCCTCATGATTATCCATTGAGCGAGGAAGTTTTCCTACGAGGGATGAACGCACGGGACTTAGTCTTGCCTGAACGGTTCGCGAGATATTCAACTTTTTGACGTTTTCCAGCAATCGATGAAATTCTGCGTCGTACTCTGCTCAGTCGTTTGCGGGATTTTGGGTTTTTTCACCCTGCCTCGCCAAAACCTACCTATCTTAAAATTTTCCAGAGGCCAGTTTTATTTCCTAATTGTGAAACACTTCAAAAATGCGTTCTCCCCAGAGTGACCTTGAATCATTTAAAAATGACCATCCCACAACCTTGTGAAAAGTAAATTAGTGTACCAGCCCATTTTTGGACTAAATCTGTGAAGCGAGCAAACTATCTCCTTCTCTGTCACGTATGTCAAATTTTCATGAACGACAGTCATTTCCTTTTGGCCCACGTCCTTTCTGGCATCAGACTTCACGTGTGTGCTACTTTTTAATTATTCTTTTTGTATCGCTTGTAAATATCTGCAGTGATCGCGCATAACCCAGCGTGCTTCTCACATATGCGTCGAGCAATATATATTATTAGTATCTTAGCCCAGAAAAAACAAGACGCCGTAATGTGCGCGGCAGAAACAGAACTCTCACTCCGAAGGCGCAAGGTAAATTCATGTCTCAAACCACGGCAGCAAAAATACACCACTTCTGTTCTATTGTGTAAATGTTTGAAAAAACGCGACACTATGGAGCATAAAACTTAAATTTCCCACCTACATGAGAACAAATATGAGTCTTACATCATAGAGAACAGCTCGGAGCTGATGCAGTTGTCGAGATGCAGGAACTATGTGACGGGTCCTTTATTCTTTGTGGTAGCACTACAGGACGAAAATACCGTGGATGTCCTCTCCACAGTCTGCGTGGACTTGATTCACAGTTTTCTGCTTTCTTCAACACTGGAGGAAATGTCATGCTTCCAGCTATCCCCGTGAGCACAAATACATTCCTGAGCCGTGTTCCCCTCGAGGCGGTAGAAATACGCCTCCAGTTAGCTGTTTTCAAGTCTTCACATCTTCCTGGTTCCGACGTCAATCACCCTGTTGCACTTTAACACGAAAGGAGGGACGTTCCTCCGTTTCGCTTAATTTATACACTTTCCGTGACATCTGGTTTCTTTACTCCCGAGTGGGGGGATTCTATAATTAAGCCCCGCTGTAAAAGTGGCTGGTGATATGTCAGCAATTATCATCCAGTTAAGCACACTCCAGTTTGTTCCAGGGTGTCCAGAAGGCTAACAGATTGTTGCGTGGTCTAATTTCTATCCTCAAAACGTTTTATAAACAGCTCCCAGCATGATTTCCTCAGCTGAATTTTCCTAACCATTCATTAGAATATACGAGTCTCACTGCATTGTTGAATATGTAAAAGTGCCTCTTTGTTTGCCCCATAAGTGTGCGCTGATCAAAACAACATCCTTTGATATACGTGATCAGGTGTTCAGCTGGTCTGATTCAGACTTTAGGGGCGTACAAAAACGTTTAAGTTAAGCGATTGTGTCCAAACGCCCAGACCAGTCTCCAGTGAGGTGATTCAAGGAAGCGTCCTGGAACCGTTACTCTTCCCTATACATATAAGTGGTGTGTGTGAACTTACCAAGCGTGGCAAACTGTTCCTATCGGCTGGCGACGTCAAACTTGTCCACACTTGCCCCTCTGGCAATCTCGGTTCGTGAGTAAAAAACATACAGCACTTCATGTCACTAGTCTTGATAAAATTCTTAGCCACTAAATCCGCCATCGTTTTGCATAGTTGTCATATACATGAGGACTGTATAAAGCCGCACAGTCGTGACATAACACCTGCCATCTCAGTGCGCGATCTGCGCGTACGTTACTCAAGATTGTCCTGTTAACCAAAACCGAACAAACGGCAGGTTGCACTAAACATTCATTCTTTTGTCTTGTGTTTTGGTTACACCCTTGTAAATCATGCACACGACCACATTTTAAGTATTTTACGTTCATATATAGTCACCTGCACAAATCCGATAAGGCGGCTGTGAAGATTCTCCAACGGACAATCACGGAGAATTTCCTGGGTTATGTATCTTTTTGAGCTGCACAGAACACAGCCAAACGTTTGCACTAGATTCTGTTTGGCCACAACGAATCGAAGTGAACCTTGCACTCATATGTAGTCTTAGTTTGTGGTAATAACCTCATCCTCAACTTAGCGATTCGTCTGCCACACAGCTCACAGTACAACCTCAGCAACGAGGAATTTACTTCGGCAGCTTTTAAACCACACATACACCGTGGTGAAACTTTTCACCATTGAAATACTCTTATATTTGGAACAAACTTCCATGAGCAATTATAGCCTGTGAGAATATAAACCGATTCCAACAGGGCTTGGAAACTTCATGGCAATAACGAACGCCGTCTTTTTCAAACACTGTTTGTCTGAGGACTATATCTTTGAAAATGGACCTGATAACATGTGGAGGGAAAATTTCTGTGTCGCATGATGTTGCGTCACATACCCTGTGAACTGTTTAGGACTATCAGTTTCACCACTAGAGGTATTTATCTAGATTTTGGAGCTTATTGGCAGCTCCCACAGGATAGACCTTGTATACAGTTGTGTCTATAGCTTGCGCGTGGACACTGAAACGTCTATAGTCAACACATGTGGCTTTTAGTATACACGCGCCCGCCAGTAATGAGTCGATAACCCTAGTACGCCCTCAATTCATACTTGCTTACATCTGCGCGCCATCATTTTTTACTACGCAGAAGTTGGGTATGGTGAAGCTGTTTGGAAAAAAACAAAAAGTACTCAACCCGTTTGGTGTATACGGTTACATAAAAATTTCACGTTGCTCCTTACGATTAGTCCCCTTCTAATAAACCGCCTGGCAAGCTTCACGCTGTTAGACATCCATTTCACTTTATATATCGGCCGTGCAGAGAAAACTGGCGTCAAAATTTGGCATTAATCATGTACTAGATAAAACTGCTAATCGTCCTCTCGCCGCATTGTATAATAAACGTATGCTAGTACTACATATTCTGTCAATTGATTTATTAGTGGTTTAGTAATTTTACATCAGAGGTTTTCTCTAGAAAATTACATTTTCCACCATTCGTCGTGGTTTGCAAGATCATTTCAAGCCCTCCAGTTTATCGTGTAGGTTTGTCTTTCACTCTTGTTTTCACAAATATACCTAACGCGAGAGAGCATTCTGCCACGCCCTGACACTCAACATTCCGTATTGGCTGAAAAATTCGCGAGATTCGTAAAATTCCGTCGATTCCGAGCAAATAACTAATTCCTGCCCAGATGTCTGTCCATTTACCTCCAAAGGTATGTGCTTTCCTATTTTCTCTCATCCCATGTTTCCCACATAACTTTCCGGAACCATTTACGCCGAATCATGAGTTACTTATTTGATCGTTCATTTCTTTTATCGGAACTCACCTCCTTCTGGTGTGACCTTGGCTTGTTGGTCGGTAATCACGTTGTAATGTGCAGTTTCATGCAACTGGATATGTTTAACCGAATTTGGGAGGTTCTGAGAACTACCATTTTAGGAGTGTCTCATGAGCCTGTTGATAAACTTAGATTTTTCTCATGCGTTATGTCTGTTTATTTTTTGCCTCAATCGTACAACTTGTGTAGTGTGCAATTAGCAATCATTGTGCGCGTTCGTGATGCGCATTTATGTATACCGCTTTACAATATATATGCTGACCGCGCCTACCCGAGCGTGCTTTTTACAAACACGTTTAGAGGTTTGCCACTATTAATATTATATGGCCTCGATGAACAGCCCTATTCATTCACTGCGCACCCGACAAAGCTGGCGAGCCCAAGCTCGTCTGACACGGCTGCTGTCCGTCACATCCTGTTTCGCATTCCTCCCACACGCACACATTAACCCGCTCATGGTTTGGGACTGTCGGTTGCAACAAACACCTCAAAACCAAAAAGCTGCCAGGCTCTTTTACTCTTATTCACACTGAGGGCGTTCCAAACAGCCAGGGCACAACACATCGCACCGGGACGCAGGAAAACGAACCGGACCGTACATGGTCACACCGAGAGGAGTTTGTTCCCGAGACCTGTACGGCTTTATCCAGCAAAGGAACTACGAGTTAAAGATTACCCACCTACCAACCCATCTTCCCATCTCACTCCACAATTCTCAGCTTATCTAGTCAATGTTCTACAACAGTCATTTCCACAGTGTTACCACGGTTTCGATAATTCTCGGTATTTCATTACACAATTTTTCTATTCGCTTATACATATATATTACACCACTATTTACAGGTTACATATATATCCGTGTATTTTTGTTGACCTCGTCGTTTGCTTGCTAGTAGTGCTCAATGAAGTGGTTGTAAGACCGGCCGCAAAATCACCAGCACCCTGACTAAATTTCATGTACGTTCATTTGCTGCACAAGTTGCGCTTTTTGTTGAAGTCCGACTGAGTTGGTTAGGTTAACCAAGCCTGACTGACTGAAAGCTCTTGGGTTCTGATAGGAATGTAACTGGTCCCACACTCCCATCACACTTTACTATTTCACTTGTCCTCCGTTTTTCTGCTCTACGTCTCAGCACATGTCGCTGGCTCGTTTCGCAAGCTATGCAAGAAGGTGGCTTACCAATCGCAGACCAGTTTTTCCCGTTTGGCGTAACTGACGTCTGATCATCCATTTATGACTCACATCCGGCGGCGTCATCATTCCCCTCATGATTCACGACTTCCCATTCGTTAATTCCTCGCACTTGTGTTGTTTCCTCTCGGCTTTCAGAGAATAATTATTATTATTATGATAATGATATATTTCTCGCCGCAGTTGTGAGAAACACGCTCCGGAGAGCGTGATCAACGTAGGGATTTTCAAGCATACACACATTTGAACACCAAAACTGTGAACTGTACAATCAATTAGCTATGTGAATAGAACAAGAAAACAAACATCATTTGAGGGGGCAATTTAATTTCAGAAAAAAATTGAGGTACTCACTACTGAGGCGATAGTACTTGGGATCTACAAGATTAAACAAAATGGTTAATTTGTCACATCAATTGGGACTCCATGCGTTGGTCACTGGCCTATTGCTCAAGGTCGTGCCTAAAAAGGCTTGCTTGGAGGACGGAGGGGATATATCGACGACGAATTTTATCATTATTCCATGTAGGCATTTTCGGGAAAGTGTGCAGAAAATTTTTAATGATGAGGGAGGTGGGAACGCATATACTTTTGCAGGGACCGGATGGACCTCTTGACCGGACGTCATTCTTCGCCCAGATTCCAAAGAATTTTGCGGAACTCGCGATATTCGCAACCATTGCGGGATTTTGAGCCTCCGGGAGGGATGAAATATTTTTTCGTGCGGGATATATAGGCGAAATCAGGAAAGGAAAGCGGAATGACGCGATAAACGGGAGAACGTAAAGCTGACTATGTGAGCTATGACGAAAAATGGAACGTATGATATTCTGGCATAACCTTCTACGTGGCGTTGATAGCACTGTGTTAATTGATTAAATACATACCTTAAGCCAACAGCTGCTATCAAATAACACGGGAAGAGATCGATCATAAACTTTCCCTGGTATACGATTACTGCCGGATTCAAATGTCAATTATCTCTGTACGGCCGGTGTATAGAACGAGAACAGTGTTTGACAATACCAGGAGGTTGCCTGGTGGTCTGTCAGAGGAGAAGAAGGAAGAGTTGCGACCCACTGTTATTATGTAGTCATGAGACCAACAGGTTGAGTTGTTTTCCAAACAATTTTAGCATGCACAGCTTTTGCATGGTGGCTTTCAACAGACACACAAGCTATCATTCGGTATGGGGTAAGGGTGTACCAGGATGATTGGGTTGTTACTAACGGGCATGTATATTGACACCTATATGTGTTGACTGTAAACATGTTTTCCTGCTCTCTGGCAAGTCGAAAAGCGCATCTTCCATGAAATCGGTAGGTTTGATCGCTTCGAGGGATGCGTGACGTAACATCACGTGACACAGAGGGTTTTTCATCAGATGTTATAGGTCCGTTTTCAAAGATAACATCAGCAGACAGGTATACCTTGAAAATGGACATGACGTCAGTTTTTTAAGGAAAGTTTCCAAGTTTCGTTTAAATCAGTGTTTATTCTTACTGGCTGTAATTGCATGCGGGAGTTTGTTCGAAATGTAGGAATATTTCAACAGGAAAAGTTTGAGCGCAGTTTTCTCCGGGATTTGAGAGCTGCCAAAGTGAAGTCCTTGTTTCTGGGGTTGTGCTTCGACCCATGTTGTAAGCAAGTCTTAAAGCTGACTGTGAATTTATTGCCATAGACCATATTATACATGAGTGGAAGGTTAAGCTTTAGTCGCCGTAACCGAAGAGGATCAATTTCAGCGATTTCAGCGATTTGTACACGGGTTTGAGTCTGGGGGCAAAATCTACCCGGATCCAGTCAGTTTGTTCGTTTCGATGTCCGGCGGTTTTCTGTTGACCTGAAAGGCAGTCATTGAAAACGGGGTGTAGCACCGCTCTTGGGGGTTACAGAAAGTACCAAGAACAGAGTAAAATAATAATCTAGCAAAACAGGATAAATTATTAATTTAACGGTTTATTAAGTAGGTGGGAATCCAATAACACTTTGAGACGGTCTTTAGAAGAGCAGCTAACAATCTCTAGTGGTAGGTCGTTCCAGTAGTTGATAACCCTATAAGAGAAGAACTGTTGTCTTAGGAAGGTCCGAGGTCGAAGCTTATAGAGCTTCTTGTCGTGGCCTCTTCGACTGTTATCACTTACTAGGGTAAAGAATTGTTGCACAAGTCCTGTGCTAAAGAGAAAATGTGTAAGAATTAAGTCGCCGCGGAGTCTACGAAACTCAAGTGGATAAAGATCGAGAATTTCAAGGCGAGACTCGTAGGATAGATGCCGCAAGCCAGTGACCATTTTGGTGGCCACTCGCTGGACACGTTCAATGGCGAGTATGTCCTTCTTCAAACCGGTGTAGACGACTTGATTGGCATACTCGAGCAATGGTCTTATGTAGACTCTGTAAAGCGTGTGAAAGGCGCGCTTGTCAATCCGGGGGAAGGTTCGTTTGATCATCCCGAGAGTCATGAGACCCCTTTTTGCGGCCAGCTGGTGATGATAAGAGAAGGACAACCCAGACGATAGCCAGATCCCTAGGTCTTTTTTGAGGTCTACTTTCGTGATACCTACTACACTTTGTGCACCATGTATCACGAATAGGTTCCCAGAGTCTCCTCCGAGTGACATGTGCGCACACTTACTGTCGTTTAGAGGGAGACTCCAATCCTCTGACCAGCACTTAATACGATCAAGGTCAATCTGCAATGCACTGGGGTCACAGGCGTTCCAGATTTTTAAGTCGTCGGCATAAAGGAGAGCGTTGCTAGAGATCAAATCGGGGAGATCATTGATGTAAATAAGAAACAACAATGGACCAAGTACCGATCCTTGAGGGACCCCCACAGAGACTGGGGATGGGGACGAAAGGCCTGAACCGGTTTTTACTCTAAAAGTCCTGTTACCAAGAAAGGAGGTTATCCAGCGGAGAACTTCTCCTTGAATCCCATAGGCTTCTAGTTTGTGCAGCAGAGGACCGTGTGGGACACGGTCGAAGGCTTTGGCAAAGTCGAAGAAGATAGCGTCCGAGATATGACCATTGTCTTTGGCCTCTGTTAGGCTATCCATGAAGATTAACATATTAGTTATGCATGACCGCTCAGGAAGAAAGCCATGCTGGGTCGAAGAGAAGAGGTTATTTGAGAAGAAATGCTTAAAGATAGTGCGTTTTAACAGTCGCTCCATTATCTTGCATGGGATGCTGGTAAGGCTGATCGGTCGATAACTAGCAGGAGAATGACGATCGCCTGTTTTAAATATAGGTGAGACATTGGCCTCTTTCCATGCCTCCGGAAGAGTGCCTGTCCGAAGTGTCTGTTTAAACAGATCGAAGAGAGGCATCGCCAAACTGACGGCCGCTTCTTTGAGGATCCGGGGATGGATCTTGTCTGGTCCCATGGCACTATAAGGATTGATCTTAAGCAAGAGGTCCTGAACGTCAGACACAGAAAAGTCAGCTGTCAGGATGGGTTGTTGGAAGTGCCTCTGCGGGAGAATTGGATGCCAGTTTGGCAGATCCACATTGTAGACTGATGAGTAGTATTCCCTGAACATCTCGGCAACCACTTGGGGGTTGGAGGAGGTTTCCCCGTCGGGAAGCCGCAGAGAAAGCGCTGAGGGCTTAGTTTTTCTCTGGCGTCGTATATACTTGAAAAGAAAATTCTTATTCTCGTGAGCTATTTGTAGGATTTTCGACTGTACGTGTTGGGTGTGTTGCCGGATTTCCCGCTTGCACCTGTTTCGTACAGAGCGAAAGGCCTCTAGATCCTCTGGCCTATCCGTTAGCTTCTGTTTAGAGAATAGACGAGAACGTAATTCAAGAAGGCGGCGTATGTTCCGCGGAAGCGGTGCACGAGAGGAGAACTTCAATAGTTTTCGAGGAACAAATGCCTCATCGGCTTCGTGAATGGCAGCTTTAAAGGAAAGGTAGTTCAAGTTCACTGAGTCGGATGTGAGGCTGAGTGTGCTTAAGAACGTCCTTAGTGCGTTAAAGTCTGCGTTTTGGAAGTTTCGGAATGAAGTCTTTGTTACAGCGTTTTGGAGCCAGTAACAGATAAAGTCAAAGTTTAGTAGCATATGGTCACTATGCCCTAGCGGCGGTTTGATGACCACCCTATCTACCAGGTGAGCCTCGTTCGTAATGACCAGATCGAGCAAGGAGGGTGTCTGTCCTGGACGGTGCCTTGCAGGCCTATGGCAGCGTTCTGTGTAGCTCAGAGTAGCTAAATAACCCAACAAGCTTTTCGTGAATGTACGTTGGAGGCTTTCTAGAGTTAACCCATCAGACTTGCGCAGGTGGCTATATATGAAGGTGCAGCACTCGAACTTTGGTCGTACACATAGTTTATAGAGACGTAATCATGCAGCGGGTAGGGAGAATGAGTGTTTTTAATGTAATCTGTCGTCCGTCTAGTTTTAGTGACTAGGAAAGACATATGTTCTGCGAAGTCGAATGAGTTTGTGTGGCGTGACTGTCCAGCTTCACGGAGTCACCTGGTACGTGAAAACCATGCACAACTGTAGTGGATTTATTGGCTGAAAACTTCGTCAGCCAACTTTGACGCCCTCTCCAATGACACCGTCAGCGAATTGGAGTAGTTTGCCATGCTTAATAGCTTGACATATGTCGTTTATGTATATGAGAAAGAGTAACGATCCCAGAACACTTCCTCTTATCATCCCAATAGTGACCGGTCTGGGCATTGAGCTATTGTCTCCTATTTTCACTGTTTGTGTGCGACCTGTAAGGCATGAAGAACACCAGCTAAGCAATGGATCACGTATACCAAAGGATGCAATCTTGAACAGAAGACGCTTATGAGGCACACGATCAAAAGCCTTCGCCGTGCCCAACAGTATACTGATAATCGTCTCACCTACGTCAGTAGATTCTGTCACATGGCTAAGGAATTCTAGCTAACATGTCATGCAAGGATTTTTGTTGAGAAACCCATGCTGGGAGTGGTGCATAAGGTTTCGTGATAACAAGAATTCGACCATACGTCATTTTCTTATCCTTTCCAACACCCTAGAAATGATTGAAATATGGTTGATGGAACGATACTTTCTGGCGTCATGTCGCGAAACATTTTTATAGCTGGGTTTAATTGTAGAGATTCTCCACTGAAGAGGGAAAGAACCTGATTTTAGAGAAAGTGTATAAATATCAAGCAGAAGTAGAGGGGTGTCTCACACTCCTTACTTTAGAGCAACGGGTTGAATGCCATCACGACCAGGTAGGTGAAAAGGTTTCATAATTGCTAACTGGAAGCGCAGGGGTACGACCTAGGAAGGCACTTGTACTTACAGGAGGAGGTGGGGCAGTATGTTCTTCGATGTTGAAGGAAGTAGCAAAAATACGAATTAAAGACCGCACAGATTGTTATAGAATCATCTACAGTGGTTTTGTTCTGTATTGCCAGAAAATGTCAGACTCCATCATTCGTCATACTTCACATGACCATTTTACGTTCTTCTGCTTATCACGTAATTTTGCCTTTCATTCTTGATTCTACGGTAAATTCCAATGCGAGACAACATTCCACAACGTTCGGAGAATCAAAATCCTGTACTGGTTGGGCAATTCGTGAAATTCCGTCGATTTGAGGAAATAACGGAGTCCAGTCCAGAAGATCGTCCAGTTCTCCGGAAAAATTGGTACCCACCTATCTTCCCTCATCTTCCCAAAAATTTCTACGTATTTTTCCGAAGCCATCCATATCAACTAATGGCGAAATTCTTCGACTATTCATTTTCTCCATCCTGAAAAATCCTTTTTCTGGCATGACCTTGAACATAAGACCTACGTTAGCCTTGTGAAGCAACAATTGATGTAACAACTTAACATTTTTTATCGAATATTGAAAATCTTGAGAACTTTTGTTTCGGAAGCAAGTGAGCCATCTGCCTCTTCATAAACTAAAGTGTTCCTTCATTATTTTGTCCGTTTTATTACTCTATTTCCATAATTGGTGTCTTGTACAATTAACAATTATGTGTACGTTATGTAGTTCACGTTGAAATGTGTGTACTGATCACGCTTATCCGAGCGTGTTTCTCACAAATGGGTTGAGAAATATACCATTATTATTATTATTACTGAGTTGGCAGGGTTTCTCCCATTGTTCCTGCTTCTCATCAATTGCACCAACTGCGAGCTCTTATCTGTGCTGTTAAGCACTCGTTTTTCTTCAATTATGTGGAGAGTTTCAGTTATATCTCCGGAAGCACTGAGCATTTTATGCAGTTGCAAGATAAGGGGAAATTGGCGTGATTTTTGGCGCCATGATTGAAGACTTTGGGCTTTGTTACTTTGGAGCGTGAATTATGCCGTTACCGTACACATTACAATGTCTCGATATTTGCAGAGCTAAGATGTTTATGCAATACCTGAAGTGTTCACTGACTACCTCGGTTACAATACTAGGATCGGAGGTGAGAAGAAACGTGTTCCAATCCAGAGATTTCAATAATGTGGTGAACACGTTCCAGCCGACCAATTTAGCTTGATGGTAATGTATGACGGTCGACTCTTTTGCAGCTTTATGTCGAGCATGAAGTTAGCTTTGTTATGATCACTTCCTGGAAATTGTTCCCAGACGGATACGGTAGCAGAAGAGATGCTTTTGGTAAATATGAGGTATAAAGTGTGGTCTTGTCTAATAGGCGCTAAAACATGTTGGCGCCATCCGTTTATTTGGACACATGCAGGGAACTTAGCCTGATTTGCAGGGGCTGTGAAAGAGGTCCAGGAGATATTAGGCATGTTGAAGTCTCCGCAAATTACTTTGTACCGTGAAGGTAAAGTTGATACATAGTTCAGTCCATTATTAAGCTTTTTCTTGTCATGAGTGGCGTAAGGTGGTCTGTAGACGCCTCTTAGGAGTTATTCCTGGGATCCAGTTGACACTAACAGCCATAAAGAGTCCTCTATCAAATCAAGGTATGGCTCATCGAGTATGGTTGCAGAATACTGTTCCATTAGGTAAAGTAAACATTCTCCACCTCGTCCTACACCACGATTTCTGCGGAACATGTGATAACCCATAACGTTTAGTTGTGTCTGGAGTCTCAGGGATGCACCAAGCCTCAGCGATTAGAATAATGTAAGGATTATATAAGAAGATGAGGGATCTAAAGATACGCACCTTTTAAATTCGCGAACGTGCACTAGAAAGCAATAAACCTCGTGCATTTTTCTTTTTCTATGTCAAGTCAAGACCCTTCAAATGTCTAAAACAGAAATATCTGTTACTCAAAGACTCTGGTGACATCGCTTGGTCGGATGTCCTCATAGTGAGCTCATTAAAGAATGATCGGGTGTCATCTGCATTTAGGTCCATGACAGGAAGTGTTAGAAAAGTGCCAGTAAGTTATGGTTGGGTAGAAGAACTATGGAGGACAGAGTTAGAGGGTGTAGTATACCGGAAAGTCAATCACCGAAACAGCACACACTATGTCCAAAGTGTGCAGATCGAAACACACAAGGTCCGTCTCGCAATAGAAAAGGTCACGCGTCAACAGGAAAGGTGTATTAACAACAACACAGATACCGGAAGAGATTCTTCTACAACGTGTCCTTGTCCATATATATATATATGGGGTCCCTGGTGGAGGTGCTGCTTGTGTACCTTCACCCCAAATTCGCATCTCTGGAGACAACGTGAATGGCTGCGAGAATTTTTATTACCTGGGTAGCAACTCGTCGACAGATTTGTCCGTGGACCGCAAGCTAAGAGCGCGTGTGACGAAGGCTGGTGTTGCTTTCGGACGTCTTGTAAGGCGTGTCTGAAAGACTCGTAGCCTGAAGATGGTCACGGAGCTGTGTGTCTATCGCTCATTGGTGCTGTTTATACTGCTGTACGGCAGTGAGACGTGGACGTCGCATCAGCGGAACGTGAACTATTCGAACCGATCCCATTTGCAGTGTCTGAGGTGCATCTTGAGTATTCGGTGGTCGGACATGATTCCGAACACTGAGGTACTGCGTCGATTGGGCATGGTCGGGATGGAAGTCATGTTGCTGTTGAACGAGCTCCGTTGGCTCGGTCACGCCCGTCGGATGGACAATGACCGTATCCCGAAGCAGTTGCTGTACGGACAAGTAAAGTCAGGTAAGCGAAATCCCGGTGGCCAGAAGCGGAGGTACCAGGATGTTGTGCAGGTGAGTCTTTCACGTTGTAACATCGACTTTAGATTTTGGGAAGACTTGGCGTTGAACCGGACAGCCTGGAGGAATACGGTCCCGGCGGACGTTTGAAAATTCAACGGCAATTATTGCGCGGCCGCGGGCGGAAGTGTGCGATACGCAAAGGAACCATCGGTGCCATAGGTCGCGGTGACGTGACTATACGGCGTTGCGATGTGTGCGGCCACGAACGCGCTGGCCGTTTGGGGTTAGTTGGTCACCAACATACCCGCAGTACACTGTCGGCAAAGAGGCGGCGAGTACGTTAGGCTCAGGCAGGTCATATCAGTGCATCCATTCAATTTCTGTTAATGACTGCATCAGCCAACATCCTGGTCGTTGACAATTAATCCGCTTCTCATTTCATAAACTTAAGTGTCTGTGGTCCTCTATCCATTCTCCTCTTCGGCTTTGTTGGTGTATTTTATGATGAATGGTCTGTCTGGCTTTTCATAGTTCAACGAGAATTTTGCTTTCCATCCCTGTCTTCTCTGAGATGCACCAACCTGCACTCCTATACTGCAATGTTTCTTGGATTACGCTTCAGAAATCTTTCTTCGCGGTTTAGGTCTCGTCATTGCAGCATCTCTCTGTTTAGTTTCCGAGAGCAAGGGGTTTCCTTTCCTCATTAGTCAGTCAACTGGCTAACCAGCATTGGCCAGCTGGACAGAAAGGCCTCACTGGCACACCTCCTGGTCTTATTCCCTCGGGTTTACACTGGATATGTGGTGTGTAGGTGGAACTCCAGTTGGTGCAGTGCAAGCCAATTGCAGTGATGGATAAGCGCAGGCGTCCTTCGGCTTCGGTCACTGTGACAGGCCAATCCGAATCGGATGCCGCCAACCGTGATTTGGAGTCCCACGGCCCGGGAATTCCCACCAAACAGACGTGGCCTCACGCTCACTGACTGCTGAACTCGGGTTCTGGTTGGTCACCCTCCTCAGCCCGTTGCACGGACGCGGCCAACCCACGTGTTCGAAGCCCTGAAAGGAAGCGGAAGGGAGCATGTGTGGGAAAACAAAGTGGCGGCGCACTACATACTACTACGTAGGTGGGGTTTAAAAGGTATGTGTCCCTCTAAAAATGGGTGATGCTGAGGTGAAGTAATCATACTCACCCTCACGTTGTCAACGCTTAGGCGAGCACTCGAAGTGTAGGGGCTATCCTTATTGGAGGGGGTGTTGACCGTGGGGTAAACAACTCCGGGGTGCTCTGGTTTAACCTTACACGGATAGATGCGTGACGCGAAAGGCTGCTATTGCTGGACAGAGGCCTAGAATTAGGGGTTGGTGAGAGATGTGTCTTCTTATTCGCCAGGTAGGAATTTGCGTTTTCTTGCCTGTTTATTCTCTTAAAATTCCAAGGAGGAAACCTCAGGTGACCTGTAAGGTAGTGATTTGGAGAATCCTTGTTATCACGGATACCCAATTGGTAGTCGATTTGTGGTTTCCTACGGGATTGTTCAGAAGTTAATACACCGACGTGTCTTTGACTAATAGACCGCCGGTGTGCTGTCTTTGTTGAGCCAGCTTCCGCGCAGATAGGTTGTGATCTAGACGATTCACTGATATCTATACGGGCACAGTCATTCGCATACTGTCTTTCGCCAGTTAACCTCTGGATGCTTAAAATGTGAAGTCGCACACTCCCACGTTGTCTGCGCTGTTTTCGTTTTCAACTGTGTAGGCAGTCTGCATGTTTCACTGAGTCCTTGGCTCACGCTTGTTTGGGTTGTTTTCTTTCATGGAAATATCACGGGTGCCCTCTGTTTAAAAAGGACACTGCCTCCGTTGTTTTCACATTGTACACAGTTGTTTCACGAAATTAACAGATGACCGGAGCCGAACATCAAGTCTGCATCTCACACGATGATTTTATCCGCCTCCATTACCACTTTCTTTCTCCTATTTATCCAGCAAACCGTTTTCCATTTGACGAGCATCTTGGTATTTCCTGGATTTGCCTCGGCTTTGTTCAACGTTGGTTCAACGACTGACTTATATGTAGTAAGCTGGCCACTCCAGAAAAATGCCTGCGTTTCCACAGTATACATTGACTCCGCTTTTGGCAAGACGGTTTAACCACTCTGGATTACATCGAACACATTGTTTGGTGTTTATTTGGCATCAAGCCCTATTTAATTTGCTAGTCATCTGCAGTCGACGGTTCCACAGTGGATCAAAATCGAGCTTTTTCTTATTTACATCGCCTTCCCTTGTTCTATTCTTTTCCTTGTGGAACCACTTCCCTCATCGCCATCCCTAACTTCGGCGTTCAGGCAGATGGATCTACTAGCGTTATCTAGGTTAGTTGACGTTAAAGATTCGTTTCATCGACATCATTCTGTCACTGGAATTTGCAACGTGTTCCCGTTGACTGTTCGTTACCGACTGATTGTGCAGCTGTGGAAAGCATGCAATGCCCTTTCTTGTACGCAGACCTTCTGGATTCAACACGGCGAGCCAACTTGTGTTTCAACTCTGTGCCGTCTCCTCCGAGTAGAACAAGAGCACTGTAGTATCCACTGTCAGTCGCTAAGGCTATTTTATGGGCGCAAACTCCATTTGTCTTTGAGTAACAGAGTTTACTTACCATTGCTTACTTACGCTCAGAACTAAGGCAATATAGGTAAAGCTTATCAATCTATCTTTCACTACTTGAATCGATAAATTCTCAGCTACTCCATAGACCACGTATAATTGTGAATAGCTCGTGCCTGTAGATTCAGGATATTTTGGTAGCTTCATACGCACGCTAAGCATAACAGGTCCACCTTGACAGATGGCCTCGACTAGCATCTCTGGTCAATTAACAGGGACCCTTGTCTACTTGCGGGCTTCAGTAGCAGACGCAACCCAGGCAGTCGGTCCAATGACCACAGAAATAACAGAGTCTTCACGAAAACTCCAGTTCTTATTCCCATTCGCGCGCAAACGCCTGTAAGTATCGGGTAAATGACTAAAAAATGGCACGAAGACCCTACCAAAGGTGACTGCGTAACCGCCGGCAATGTCAAATTCCAGATTAACTGGTTTAGGCCGCGTGGGCTGGGGCAGCATTGGTTTAGTACCATCAGTCCACAAGTGAATACTACCCACAGTTTTAGCAAATGAAAAGAGTGTTTAGTGAAGGTCTTTGCAATGTGGCTACACCGACTTCTGCTCCTATGTTGACCTGGTAACGGTTACCGGCATATTCATCCTTTAAGGATATAAATGGCTACTTAGAGGTGGCCTAGCAAGTGAGAAGGTTGTTTGCTGACCGATGGCTTTGCCTGATAGTTCCATGTCTTGCAAGTGAACTGACCGGATACGGCCGGAGCTGTCTGCTCCAAAATATGTTGGGGCCCAAGGCTTATCTGGAAGATCGGTCTACTTTCGCGTCATTATACGGTCATCGACGAAGCAAAGACTGGTGTGGTTTTCCTGTGCCTGGATGGCGACACTCCGTGAATCCATACATCATTTTCGTCCGTGACTGAGGTTAGATCGGAAATGGGCTTAGAGGGACAAGGAGTGGCTTGTCGTCAGTTTGGAACAAAGTTTCAAAATTGTTGGCTTCGATGTAGTAGGGATCATGAGGTCTGGGCTAATGTCCTCGAAAGACATGGCGGAAATAACCAGACGTGCACGGCCTCGCACGGACCGACTCGATGTGGTTTCAACTGATTTTGTAAATTGTTCACTGTCGACCAGTTTCATCTGCTCGAGAAGCCCGCCCCTTGGAGTGATAACTATTGACTGACAAATTTGATAGTGAGTTGCCGAGCCTTTCACTATTCTGATTAAAACTTTCAAAACACTCAACTAATTTGGGGGAAAGTGAGCTAAAAATAGATTTCAACGTGCCTTGTGGATATTGATCATCAAGCTACTCGGTAGTGTCCACGGAATTTTGTCAACAGTATTTGAAAAGGGAAACTCGGGAAGTGACCAGCAAACTGAGCGACCTAGTTAGAATACAACTCACCGTTGCAGATACAATGCAAACGGTGCGTTATCCAATTACGGCAAGTACGGTAACGACCATGTAAAGTACGCGAACGAGCCTATCGGCCGATCTACAAGCTCGGTCTTAATGAGGCACTGTTTTTCGTCATAAGACCTCTTTGGTATCCAATCCTAGTTTTGACCCGTGGTAGGTTTTACACAACGGTGTCCTAAACAAAGTTAATATTCACTGGAAATTAAAGTGGGTCTCGTGATTATCATCGCGAATGTGGGCACCGATGACCTACGGGCCTGACACACTGGACGCTGAGTGTAAACTCTGTTGTTGCACTCACTTATCCAGTCACCCACAACGTCTATGTGCCTGATCAAAAGGCACTGCTGTTTAGGCAACCGCCCATCATAACAGCGACGCGGAAGATTCTAGATGAAAACTCTACTTAAAGTAACCGAATGGATGAAATAAGGCTAATTGGTGAAACTGAAATGGTTATAAACCCAGGTACGACATTCACGGCTGAATAGCACCATGTTACACTGCAATTTTAACCTGCGATTTAAGTTATTGCGATGGTCCTGGCCGGACATTCTACGACTATCTGCTTGACTCACCCCCAACAGTCGGAGTAGGCGTATTTCATTGCCAGATTGTTGCTGGACAACCAGGATGTTCCAATTGACTGCAACTGGCCTCTGCATACAACACAGTACGGTCGATGCTCAAGTGATCGGCAACATACGATCGTCTGGTAGCTGTGGCCGATACCGATGGTTTGGGAGTAAGCCAGGTAAGTTGACGTTCCCGGTGAGCCCGATTTGGTCTCCGTGCACAATTCCACTGGGAAAATATCGAAGGCGCTCATATCTAGACTCCCAAACATCTGTAGTGGTTCAAAACAGTCTCAGACTACCCTAAGTGAATGCGGACGTTTTTCACCGACTTCAGTAACAAAAATGAAAGAATGCAACAGGACAGTTACGGGGGTTTAGCAATTTATAGGAAGAAAAGGCTTGACTCACAGAAAGGGTCCAAGAAGACCACCACAGCAACATTCCAAATTACCAGTATCCAGGATGCGAGGATATTCCGAGATTACTGTGAGCGGCTGAAACGTGGTCGGTGCTGCGACGATGTTCAGAGTACAACGGAGCTAAAAATGGATGAGATCCGTGTAGTATCGTCAAGCAACTACGTCACAGGTAGAAGAGCAGAAAGACTTGCGTGAACAAAACTTTATTCTACTTGTAAGGTCATTTGTAATCAATTCGGACAACCTGCAGAGATGACGCAAAAACGTTGTTGTACAATGGTGAAGCATCGTTAGTGAACAAAACCAAGAGAAAAA